>JAHQIW010004255.1:0-212275 GCA_019055375.1 Parelaphostrongylus tenuis | reverse complement strand
GATTGAAAGTCCGACTCCTCCGTGCTAAGGCGTCTAGTTCTGCAAGGATTCCAGCTTGTATAGGCATGAAAGGAAACATATGACAATGATGAACCACGATGCTAACCACTTTAACAACCTAAATTTCAGGAATCCATTCTCCGGATGACCTATCGTCGTCACCCCGAAAAACTTCACCATCGATTTCTCCGCGAATAAGTGGATCGCCTAGAGATTTGTCGCCTTTATTGTTACAGGTGAGCCACAGATTCTCAGTACTTCTAAGCAAAGCCGTGTACCGAAATGCGCAGCTAAACGGATTATTTTATGTGAGTGAGCCTTTGATAACTAGGCAGACGAGTGCGTATGAAAGGACTTATCAAAGCACTAACTTCCTTCTTCAGGAGCTCGCATGTATGAACGTCCGGGAAGTGGCTGCACGGCCAGGCGTTGGTCAGATTGGGCGTCCCCATAGCGATTCGTTCAAATTTTTTCGAAATTGATTTATCGACAGCAAATATGATGGTTGTACAATATCATGTTGAAATACATCACCCAGGCAATCGTAGACTTGAGCGGTTTGTTTGCTTTCATACTCTAACAGTCCTATCATCGTAGTGAAACTATAAGTTCGGTTGTTGACTTGCGTTTTGCAACTATCATGAAGTCTGTCACTGTGCTATCATTACATCAAGACGACGTATTGATTTGTTGAAAAAAGAGTTATCACAAATGAATTCAATCACCACTAAACCATAGCGTAAATTTTTCGTAAAGTCAGAAACATACAAATCTTCTAGAGTAGAGAGCAGGTCTATGGTAAAGAAGAGAATGCATAAAAATACAAACTATAGTAGCAGTGACAATCACCTGTATCAGCTGTTGTCCCGCTGATCGTCGAGTGACTCAAGCGGTTACCAGTAACACTTCCATTTTTCCCTATCGCGTGCAAGAGTAGCTCAGTGAGCCTTCCTCGCTCTACGGATTCGCTGAGCATCCTATCTTTCTTGTATACCTTTCGTGAAGAAATCGCATCATCGGGTCGGTGGCCTTCATGTGGAGCACTTGATGTCCCGAGGAATCCAGTCGGTATCGGCTCTCGTCCATCGGTTGTCGCTGAAGCGCATCATGTGTCCGGTCCACCTAATTTTCAATATCCTGACGTGTAAAACGGCGTCTTTAGTCTTCGATCTTTGACGTAGGCCGGAACTTTGGATCATTTTTCTCATTTGCAAGATACAGGATACTCCTAGCATTGACCTTTCATATGCGCGTTCAATAGACAATAGATAGCAATGACAATAACTTGGCAAATATAATGAAGAGACGAATGAATGAGATTACAATAAGAAGTACAGGTGAAAAGGTGAACAAAAATTGTAAAGAAAACGAGTTTCAGTGACGAAAATCGTACAATTTTCTGGAAAATCGTTGCTGACCATCCTTTCGTATTCATGAATAAATTTGCTGTTGCATTCGACGGCGCTCATCAACTCTATACACCCTATCGGCTTGAATTTCCCGATCAGCGAAGTATCGTATGTTTCAGTCTGATTATATCCGAATCCTTTGTTGGTGCTCAGTTGTTGGGAGTTACGGTGATGAGTTTGTTGACCATACTTGAGCCATGTTGCGATGTTACATGGAAAACAGCACATACTTCAATTTCTGTTTGCGATCAGTCTTTGAAACAGAACGAAAAAGTGCCTCTCAGAACGGAAACGAATAATCGATGTCATATATTTCAGATACAACTTGAAACAGAAGTACCACTTGCCAAAGACTCTCGAGAGCGAACCCCTTGTGCAATAACGATTCAAGTTCAGCGCTAAGTTTTTACGAAGAAAATCTTACAAAACGAATTCGTTGAGGAATTTTCCATTGCTTTAATTTCAGTGTGTGGGTCCCGTACTTACCAAAATGCGGCGCACCCGTACGAATAATCTAGAAGAACGCGTGCTCACGCCGATCCAGACTCTCGATATTGTCTGTCGTCAGAGTCTTACCTGCCCATTCATAGAGTATGTTATAAGCAATTATACTATAACACTTCATTTAATGTCATTTGAAGTGCGCCATCCAATATCAGCTGTAGCATGTGGTAAAGCCATTAGGAACGCCGCTAAATAGATTTACGATTGCTGGTCTGACACCGTACTGGGTCCTCACATTCCTCCGAGGTCAGCAAATCGGTACTGTTTATCAGGGAAAAATCTCCGATTCGAAAAAAATCCGACGACAGACTGTGTTGAAACCAGGAGGCGCTCACGTACATTTATTTGTTGAAACCAGAGATTATCAAGTCAATCAGTATTCAAAGACAGTGATCGAGATCCTCAAGCAGCAACTGAACCCACACAGGTCGTAAATGACGAATTCATGATAGCTAAATAAGCGGGAGAATTGCTGAGATTGTAAAACACCACACCGGAATTTTCGTAGTCAAAGTATTGCCGAGTCTTTATTTCGTACTTTCGAAACTTTTAAAAGGCCTTGAGGTTAGATTTGAACCAACTTAGCCAATAACTCACTCATGTATGTGAAAAATTTTGACCAACAACATTTGTAATTCGACGGAATTTTGACGGCTCAAACGTTATATAATATTATACGTTATTTTAAACGTTATATATAGCATATATTAATATTATTGAAATTAATTAATACTATAGCATTCAAATATTAATATCAAAAATATTATACGTGATTTTAAACGTTATATAATGCATATGCTGAGCAATAGCCTTTTTATGCATCTAAAATGTTGTCCGCTTAAATGTCACCTAGATACACGTAGTGCTGTTGTTAGATCTAATATGTGATATATACTTGATCATTGGTTCGCTCTACATCCTGCGCTGAATTAACGGGTCTGATGGTTTTTTCTACAATAAACAATATTCTTTTGTGATAGCAAATGGCGAGCGGTGGAAAGAAGAGGATGAGCAGAATTTATGTGTTACCATGGCCCATTATACATAGACATAGGTGCTGCCATTCCAAAGTGTTTTGCATCTTATGGGCCCCCATTTTAGTATTTTTTATAGATCCACATATTCCATTCAAAAGGTATGACTTACAACACCGA
Source organism: Parelaphostrongylus tenuis (assembly GCA_019055375.1). Lineage (NCBI taxonomy): Eukaryota > Metazoa > Nematoda > Chromadorea > Rhabditida > Metastrongylidae > Parelaphostrongylus > Parelaphostrongylus tenuis. The sequence continues at coordinate 209,208 of JAHQIW010004255.1, read as the reverse complement.
TTCCAAATGAAATAACAGCCAGCTCGCTCTCTCCCATGTTATCCATTGTAACAATCGCTTGAGAAAGTTTTTTATAATTTTTAAGAATGTTCAAAGCCTTGGCGAGGTTGTTACGCCAAGCCACACACGTGTGTTTCGGAGGTCTCCCCTCTTCGTCAGTGACCCACGGCCACATTAAGCCCTGCATTGTAGCAAGGAGGGGGCGTAAATGGTGACAACATAACGTACAATGGCATTATGCTATCACCCTCACCCTCCTCCCCCGCTAAAGTTTTTGTACATTCATAAGCCAGCGTGGAGACTTTCTCGACTAGTGCTCAATACACCATCTATTCTATGAGCTATCGATTTATTAGAAGAAGTCTGGGAAAAGGGTCGGGCACCTAAATAATGAATGAGAAAGAGAATGAACCATGTACAGCTCATACTGGCCACTTTACGCGCCGCCTTTGGACACTATACTGTTCATACCGGGCGTTGTGTTAATGGATTAGATACGTGTTGCATTCCTGAATAAAGCTATAATATAGAAATTTTGCGCGTCTAAATACTTTCATGCAATCGTTTCGTACGTAAAAAAGGGCTAATTCTATGTTTTACCTTCTATGGAGTTAGTATGAAAAAAGATCTACTTCTTAAAAAGACTTGTGACTTTGAAAGAAATTAAACCAGTAGTATAAAATTCATCAAACAATAAGTAGATTTTGAAAGTGAAACTTCTTGATTTTTGTTCTGATGCACTGCTTTCAAGCAACTCCGCCAATTTCTACTCTTGGAAATCATCGTGTTATCGCATTCCTATCAATGGAGCGTTGGCGCATGATTTGGAAAGTGGCAAAGAAATGTGGACCGGCTTTTTTTCGTCGGCGCACGTGGCTAGTGGATGGAAACCGCTTCTAAACATCGACGGTGTGCCTTTTTCATTTTGCGTCATCGAATACAGCTTATTTCGTTCACATCGTTCTAGTTGCGCACACTGCATTCTACAAAGCGAAAATCTCAATGGTACAGTTCATGTGCGACGTACTCAATGAACGTGCCGGTGCATATCGTAATCCTTCGTCCACCATGCGTAGCAGCCACAGTACGACCAATCAACCTGGACGTGCTTACGGTGCAAGTCGAGGCGGTACGGCGACAAGCTCTGGGCGTGGTGGTTATCAAAACTACTCACCCAGAATCACACAAAGCACGCAGAAATCTGAAGAATCATCAGCAATGCTCACAGTGAGTTATGTGTAATTCATGAGGCCACATGTTCATGTGGTCATGTGATTGATCATCGAACATATTTACAGCCAGCATCACTATATAAAGAGTTCTCATTATCAAATCACGAGACGAAAATCTTCGCTGATGCTGTGAAGGGTATCAAAATCAGAATCTTACATCGATAAGGCGCCGCCCGAGTCTATCGCGTTAACAGCCTCCAACTGCTTGCTGATCAGCTTACGTAAATTTACATTTTCCTTGAAAAAAGGTCTTCCTGATTACAACACATATTTGAGACTTTTCAAGTTCAAAGGTGTCACAGACGATGGCCGTGAAAGAATCAAATCGGTTGCTCAATACTTCGCCGAGAAATACTCAGTGAGCAAGTTTTTGCCGATTCCAGTGAAGCTGTTAATCGAAAGGAACCACACCACTCTCGGGCTCACAACCAAATGATAGTTGTCAATTTATACATTATAAAGCTACAGTGGGGAGCTCTAACCGCAAATTTATACGAGTTCTCGAAATATTGATGCCTCCAAAATTACTTTTGCAATCTCTCGTTAACTCACATACGGCATCTACAAGAGTGCGTATGATATCGGTAATTGCGGTCATTTGAAGCCAACTTTGAAGTACCTCAAACTCCTAAACTTTTCCATTTTATGGACTACATAGTTCGCCTCATCAAAGATGATTACTGGCACTTAATCCATGTTAATATCAATGCGACGCTGTGATTGGACATTACGCTATAGGCTAATTCAGGAATTGCGTTTTCCCAAACTTCCGTGTCTCCATGTCGGTCCACTCACTCGCAACATCTTCTTTCCTCTTGAAGTTTGCGAAATGGATACACCACAAAAATATAGCAAGAAGCTGAGTGAGAAACAAAGAAGCTCGATCATCAAAGTTAGTTCCTCAGAGACACGTCAATCGAAAAAATTCTTATCAGAAATATAATTAGCAAAAATCATTCTTACTGTTAAGGCCGCAGCAGTTGATGCATCGCAGAGAGAAGAGCGCATTGCTCAACTTTGTCAACAAGCTGGTTTCGATCACGATCCATTCCTCAAAGAATTTGGACTGTCGCTTTCGCTTAGAATGTTCGAGACGGCAGCAACAGTTATTCAACCACCTCAAATAATGTTTGGTGACAACTCTAAGATGGTGGTAAGCTTGCAGTTTTCAAAAGTATACTTCTGTAAGAGAACCTAATTTTGATCCAACAAAACTACGGTAGGATCCCATTGTTCATCCGAAAGATGGAGCATGGTCAATGGATAATCAGACACTGTATCTTCCTGCAACTTGTGGCAGCTATTCGATGATTGCGTTGGTGAATCCGCGAGATCAAAACCTCTTACAAGGATTCTGTCAAGCACTTTACGCAAAGGTATAATGGAAAAGATTTTCAAAATTCAGAAGTTTTCATAATGGTTCATTTATCTTTCGAAGAAAACTAGAAGTCATATCGAGAAGTTCATTGTTCAAGCAAGGAGCTTGAGTAGCTGGAAAATTATGTAGAATCTCTGATTAATTTAATCCGAATTTCCTGAGTTAGTGTGCTAGTTACCACCAAAACACATTTTTTCAGGCGACCCAAATGGGTATGGATTTTCCGAAGTGGCCCGATCTCGTCAAATACGGGCGAGGACGTGATGATGTCGTGATACTCTTCAACGAGATCGCTAATGATTACAAGCAAACGAGCACTAACTGCGATCTTGTCATAGTAGTACTTCCCGGAAAAAACTCGGACATTTACAGTTAGTTCCAAAATTACAAGGAAATGCTATGAAATCGTCATATGGCATTTCTTCAGTGACCGTCAAGGAGAGCTCGGACACGATTCACGGCATAATGTCACAATGTGTGCTGATGAAAAACGTTCAACGACCTTCATCAGCTACTTGCTCAAATATCATTTTGAAAGTTAGTTCTTTATAACAAAGTCTTCGCTTACTTTCATTAAACTCATTCGCCTCAATGTCAATTAGTCCGAATGTGTCTAGCCTAGAATAGTTTGGTCTCAGGAGTTCAACCAGCCCAATCTCAATCAATAGTTAAGGTTACTAATCAAGATGAAAACTGCCAGAATTTGAACCTTTACTGACAAAACACTAGATTCTCTGTCAAGCACTTCCTGTCTGTAAACATAAGATTCCAATTTCCTAGAGCATACAAACCGTTTTTTTCACCTTTTCTTTGTGTCAAGGCTCGTATGTCGAGTAGTAAAGAGCTTAGACAAGCGGATATCAGAAGGCATACAACATGGTTTCTCATGAATGCCTTCTTGACTTACACATTTCCGTTAGAAAAATTGATATTCTCACTAAACCGATATCTCAAAAATTGATTTTGCGGAAAAAAATTAAAACAAAGTTCATATACTAGGAAAATTATGTATAAAAACTAGTTGAAGATTGCAAGGTCTCTTCCTGACGTATTCAAATCCTCCGATTTCAAAAATGATATGATTTACTCTAACCTCAACTCAACCACCAACTCAAAACTCTAGACATCGAAAATCTATCTGTCGTAATAGCGTTGTCGTGAATGCGTTGAATGATAGTTTGCTCCAAATAGTCATCCAATTTCATATCGGAATTCTTGAAAAGGACAAACTTTAGAGGTGAACATGAAGCTGGGCGGCATTAATAGTAGTATCGTTGCTGACAACATCACACATAAATACATTATCGACCAACCAACATTAGTTGTCGGTATTGACGTCACGCATCCAACGCAAGCTGAAGAACGCATGAATATCCCGTCAGTGGCGGCGGTACGGTCTTTTACAAATCTCATTATCCAGAGAATAGAGAATGAATGAATTCCGTGATTTTCTCTCAAATATTTAGTCGTCTACCAATTAATTTTTAGACTGTTGCGAATATTGATCTGCTTCCCCAGTCATACGGTGCTAACGTCAAAGTTCAGCGCAAGTGTCGTGAGTCGGTGGTCTATCTGATTGACGCGATTCGAGAGCGTCTTATATCCTTCTATAGGTGAATCATAAAAGTCTTTAGCCTGACTAGTTTTCTTGGATAACTGTACTGCACCGCCAGTTCTCTGGGTAACAATTAGGGGTTATTTCCGTGATTCTTGTCTCAATGACGTGAGTTCAACAGCGAAATCATTAGCCCTAAAGATGCTGTAGAGCCCCTCAGAAATAAGCATGTTTTTGAAATGGATTAGCTGGAATATTGAAGACTCTCTCAGTAGAGCTGATTGATGCGGTTTACAATCTGGTGGCCGACTACCTTCGTAACACATACTAGATTGGGGCAAAAAAAAAATTGCGTTTCACGCCATGCTGAAACGGTAGTTACTTTTGTTACTAGCCTGAAATGGCTAGAATGATAGAAAGTCGAGGATGAAATCTTCTGAAGCATCTCGTGTAGTCTAAAAAGGATCAGCTTCAATGACTGTTTTCACCATGAACTCTGATGAGGTCGGTACAAAAGTAATTGCAGTTTATGCCATGTTGGAATGCTTCTCCTTTACGGATCTTCATAAAACCACTACTGTTCTCTGCGCTCGTTAGCAGCTGCTGGGACGAATGCGTTGTTGATGTTGTGATTTGTCTCTGCTCTTTCACGATCCATCACGGTCTGAAACCGCAATTACTCTGACACCAAACAACATCTTTTCCATGCTCAAAATTAGACATAAAGTTGACATCATGTAATACATCGTTGCCAACAAAACATAGAGCAAGACGTGCATTAGAACGATGTACAATATAATCACATTCATCCAAGAATTTATTTCAATATCAAACAGTGAGTCTCAACAATGCATAAAGTGCAGCTACTTTTTCACCATGTAGTAGTTTTCTCATGAAACATACCATACCAAGTAAGGTTCAAGCACTTTATGCCGGACTCCTTCTGACGGATATGATTTGAGACAAAATAAACGTCATGGATCAGAGTTTGCTTCCTTGTTCTGGAAAGTCCCTTTTGTATCTGTTTAATTCATGGATACTCAGTGTTTTCGAAATTCGAGAAGTTTGTTGTTCCTAAATTCACTCGCTTAGAAACACGAATCACAAACCGACTCGCTTCATCGTCTATCGAGATGGTGTGTCCGAAGGCCAGTTTGCTGAGGTGTTACGCGAAGAAATCCAGGTCTGAGCTCTGTACATCACCATAATGCTGACTAGAGGCTATACGATGATTTAAATAGACAAACTTCTATACATAATCATATCATACATATTGCTTGAAATTTTGGGTATACGATCGGCTTGCTTGATACTTTCACCAGACTATCGGCCACCTATTACCTATGTTGTTGTGCAAAAACGTCATCATGCCCGAATGTTCTGCAAATACACTTCGGACATGGTTGGAAAAGCTAGAAACATTCCACCTGGAACAACAGTGAGTTACAGAGCGTTGAGCTGGGGCCATCTACCGCACGCTCATCGGTAATCTCATCATACATTTGGGAAGTTTCGCCAAACCTTCTTTCGCTTTTTGGTATTTATCTACGTTTCATCAGAGGGTGTTTACCAAATAATGTTCGCCAACACAGATTATTGCTCAATAAAAAAAAAAGAAAATTTGGTACCCCACCCAATTTAAGGTTGACACTGGGATCGTTTCACCAGAAGGATTCGATTTCTATCTGTGTTCGCACTACGGTGTACAGGGCACATCTCGTCCTGCCAGATACCATGTATTGTGGGATGACAATAACTTCACCGCTGATGAGATGCAAGCCATCACATATGAGTACGCTGAGATCTGACCTAGAATGCCGCTTCATCTTCAAGTTCAACAATAAAACCTCACTGCATTTTCATTTTTAGAATGTGCCACACATATGGACGTTGCGCACGTTCTGTTTCAATTCCAGCTCCTGTATATTATGCCGATCTCATTGCTACTAGAGCTCGATGCCACATCAAGAGAAAACTGTAAGTGATCCCATGCAAACAACGCGATTACTAAAAAAGCAAAGATCCTAAAACAAAAATCCGGTTTTCAAAAGAAAGGCAGGAGGTCAAGAGAATAGAGAGGGTTTGAGGGACAGAAAGAGTAACTGAAAGGGGAAAGGGTGTGGACAGCTAAGGGTGGTAAGTAAAGGGAAAAAGAAAATGAGGGGGAGAAGGGTCTGCCGGGGGCGGTAGTAAGACCTCGGGGTCCCGAGAAATGGACATTAGATAACACCATACTAAAGGCCAAAGACAACATGGAGGGCGGAAGTTGAACCCGGGGAACAATGGGAGCCGCTGAAAAAAAAAAGATTGAGAAAATACGAGGGGCAGCGAAGGGGGAAAAAGAATAGCAGAGAATAGCGACAGAATCAGGACAGGCTGAGAAGTGAAAGACGAAAGCCGAGATGAGTCAAAGGGGGACAGAAGGGACAGCGTGACGGAAAAGTAGATTATGAACGCGACGGAACGGACTGGGACGAAAAAAAAAAAAAACATCCACAAAATAAAAAAAAAAAAAAAACAAAAATAAAAAAAAAGAAGCAGGAAAACTAACCGTGGACGACGGGATCACCGCCACGCACGCGCGGTGAATAGAGGGTTGCAAAACCATCTGGGTGAATCAAAAAAGCATACATGGAGGAAGAAGAAAAAAAGAAGTCCGACAACACACGAACACAGGAGGATATACATTGCAGAACGGTCACCAAAAAAAGCGTTGAGAAACACAGGAGAGAAGAAACATGCTCCCAATATTCGAGAAAGGATAAAAATTAGTCATAGAAAGGAGGTATTGTTTCTTTAAAATCATGAAAACACCTAATTTAATTTTTGATAATGGGGAATTAAATTTTCCCCATTACGGCTATGTCTGCTTTCGATACTGTTAGAATTGCGAGGTCACTTTGAAACAGAAAAATCTCACATGACTAACCCACTGGCAGTGAAACAAATTAGAGTTGGTTGTTGCTTGGAGAAAAATGTTCCCATAGAACAGTTATGTGATTTTGGATTGCTCTCTAGCACTTCCAATCACGTTATTACGATTGACGACGCCCTAGGTTAACTGTGAAGATCATGACTGGAGTTACATAATAACAGCTACGTTAGTTAGAATGTGCAGACGATGACCGTCAATGATGTTCTTCTTAGTTATATTTTGACCAAATGTAATGATATATGAAGGAGCGCCGTGGCCGAGTGGTTGTGATGCTCGTCGAGGCAAGCGTGGGGCCGTACCTTTCCCCGTCCCAAATCTCTTTGGCTTCCAACAACGAGCGCCACAACCAGGCTATCCCAAAGATTGCAAGGAGGCGCGCTCACCAATACTTATGGACGTTCAAGAAGAAGATGAAAAACAGTTGAATGGCACAGTGTGAAAAAACCACTGTGAAAACGGATAACAAGATGTTCAGAGAATCTGCATACCTAAAACTAGAATCGATTTTTAATAAGTTAATTACATATCATGTTACTTGAGTGTAAAGCTCAAAAACCTCTCTTTCATCTCTTTCGCGCTATAAAGCGTTACACGACTCTTTCAAAATATGTAGACCTTCAAGATAGTGAGTTTTTTAGGGGTATTTGATGGCAGTTGAGCATGGAATCTTCCACCAGATATAATCTTTTGAAAAAGATGACCGCTGATTAGATTGAAACACCCAAAAATTCGTATTGTACCACCGTAAATGATAATGATAAGTGATGCAACGATAAAACATGAAACCTATATGCATATAAGCCTAAGCAGTGTGCTTCATTTTACTCGAACTCGCTCACGTAACAGTGCATAGCGATTTCTAAGCGACTTTGTTGCATTTCGACCCTCCAAGAAATTTCGCGAACGACACCATCTTCGATGGATCTGAGCAAAGGCTATCATGAGGTTTGGATTGAGCAATACAATCTAGGCAACAAAAAGCTTCTGCGCAGCTTTCAAACTAATATTCTAAGATGCAAAACATACATGTTTCAGTGGTGTTCATGAATCAGACGGTTCATCGGAGACCAGTTCCGTAGTTTCGTCTCTGCCAACGTTAATGTCCGTCGGCCGCCCGCGTAGACATCTCGAATATGAAGCTGGTAAATAACTTGAATCTAACTTATGCTTGGTCTACCTTTACCTCCTGCAGGCGGAATTGTGCAAAACATATGTACTGATTGTTTTCAGCCGACATGCTTTGGCACTATAACTTACTACTGCACAACAGTATCTGGAATGTATGGTAAACGTCTAGCAATGTGTACATTGTGCTTGTTTCGGCGATATCACCGCTCATCGCGCTGAACTCGGACGCCGCTCTTCAAGAATGCGTATCGGTGACGGACAAGTTCAAGAGCCGCATGTATTTTATCTAGTCCTCAACTAGTGCGGTCAATTCAAACTTGATTCAGTAGTCATCCGACAAAGGTGCCCGCTGTTTCTCAATGTACTCGTTGTTTCATAAAACTCGTTCTATGCTGTGTGAGTGATAAAAATAGCACGAATATAGTTTTCATGTATTGATATGCTTTGTATTCGAAATTACGATACATTATTTGAATAACTATATATAGTTCTCGAGAGAACCACAATGAAGCAGTTAACAAGTGCTGAGCCACGGTAGTTTGTCGAACATTTGATGAAGGTGTTGCAGACAATGTCTATCAATTCGTGCTTCTTACGCACAAATCACATCCTGACTCGGGTGAATATCAATAGAGTGCGGTTTTGTTTCCAACGTGAAGCATCTGTTTATCTCACAGTATCCACAAAATGATAGTTGATCAAATACGAAAAAATACTAAATGTTTTCATGATGTTTTAATTCATTATCAGTGTAGCTGGTCAGCAATAGAACGAATGCTTAAACTGTTGATTTTAACAAGCTGTACCATGCACTGATACTCTATTACGAACTACCGCAGCTGTGTTGAACCACGTGTCTTCTGACCACGATTATTCGTCGTTTCTCTTATAGAATACTTATTATAGAATATTCGCGGGACGTAAAGACATAGAAACTACGTAACTTCATCATATGGACAGGGCAGTGGTAGGGATTTCAGAACAGTATGGTAACGCTCCGCTTTCAAATGACCAAGAAATTTTGATATATATCACTTCATCACTCACAATCTGACCCACATCACAATTGTTTTTCTTACTGTGCGGATCCGCGAACTTCTAGTATTCGAGTTGCCTTTCTTCTTGCTAGGGAATTTCATCGTCTTCACGAACCTTGTGAAACATTAGTCAAGCACATCTTCTTGCAATTTTTGAAGATTGCCAGATTGTCATCCACTCGACCACGGTACCCCCAACACGTTGGCACCTATATATGTCTGTATATGTGTATGTATATATGCATGCATATATATTATATGCATGTATATAAACATATGTACATGTACATACATATGCTTGTAAATATATATGTATATATTATATATATACGTATACATATGACCTATGTAATATTACACACATATAAATACATATATATACATATAATATTACATATTACTATAATATATATATATATAAGCACCGTCATTTTTTTCTTGACGGTCGACAATTAAACCATCTTCGCTTTGCTGACGATATCGTTCTCATAACACCAAACATCAGCCAAGCGGAACGAATGTTGACCGATTTCGATAACGCCTGTGGAAAGATTGGTCTTCAACTGAATCTAACGAAAACAATGTTCATGAGGAACGGATGGTTTCTAATGCCCCATTCACGCTCAACGGAACGACAATCTCCGAATGCTCCAGTTACATCTATCTAGGTCGTGAAATCAACATGATGAACGACCTAGCTCCAGAGTTGAGCAGGAGGAAACGAGCAGCTTGGGGAACGTTTAAGAGCATCGAAGATGTAGTGAAGAGGACAAAGAACATCCGACTCCGTGCCCACCTTTTCGACTCGACAATTATCCCTGCCCTAACGTATGCAGCAGAAACCTGGTCGCTACGTAAGCAGGATGAAAGATCACTTGCCGTTATCGAACGCGCAGTCGAAAGGTCGATGCTAGGAGTATCCCGTATTTCGCAAATGAGAGAAAGGATCCGAAGTTCCGACCTACGTCAACGATCGAAAATCAGAGACGCCGTTCTACACGCCAGGATATCGAAAATAAGGTGGGCCGGACACGTGATGCGCTTCAACGACAACCGATGGACGAGAGCCGTTACCGACTGGATTCCTCGGGACGTCAAGCGCTCTAAAGGAAGACCACTGACCCGTTGGTCCGATTTCTTCACGAAAGCGATAGAAGAAAGATATGATGCTCAGCGAATCCCTAGAGCGAGGAGGACCCACTGGGCTACTCTTGCACGCGATAGGAAAAAATGGAAGAGTTGCCGGTACCCGCTCGAGCACTCGACGGTTAACGGGACGACAAGTGATACAGGTGATATATACGCACATAGGGCGCATGTGGCGCAGTGGTCAAAGGTCTCTACGTAGCGCACAAGGTCGATGTTCGATCTCGCGCTCATGGTTCACCAAGTGATCCATCCCTTCGGGGTTTGTAAATTGGTACCAGACTCTCTCAAATTGTCTAGCAGGATAAGCAGCACCGACTCGATACAGCGGTAGGCCACCGCGAGTCATTGTAAAGGGCAGATATACGTTCATTCACCTGAAACGAAGTTGAACATTAAAGACGAATGCTTGGCGCACCCCTTAAAGATCAACGCCGAGAGCTTTATCCTTCTATATATACATATATATATATATATATATATAAATATAGATGTTTATATATATATATATATAGATGTATAGTATACGTACATATATACATGTACATACACGTATGTATATATATATGCATATATACATATATATAAATATATATATGTGCATGTATATATGTATATATATATATATATATTTGAACGACCTGTTATCATAAAGCACTTACGTCGTTCCATCGGATGCATCCTCCACAATGTTCACACGTGTATTGCTGTCTCGACTTCTGCTTGGTAATTTTGTATTGTTTTTTTTTTCTCATAAAGGACGCAGAGTGCTGGTCGGGCAAACCTGCTATCTCGGAAGAACCGGAGCTAAGGCTTTTCGTGAATTGTTCGTTGACTGATTACAAGGTGATGTTGGGAGAGGCGGTCATATAAGCAGATCGATCCCAATAGCCTGCATCACTAGCCACTCGTCCACATCCCCCACATGTATGCATACATTGTACATATATACATCTATATATATATATACATGTATATATATACACATATATATATGGATACAAGTCAGTTATCGCTATTCATTTTCCAACTCTTGCGGACAAGGTGTCTTCCGATTCTTTTTAAACCTTCAATAATCATTTGATGGCTTCGGTCTCGACAATATTAATACTGTATTTGCTTTCTGAAAGAGCATTCTTAGTTTGCTGCAGCACCGATAATATACTCAGTTTAACACTGGGCGTACAATGTTTGCTTGGCTAAGTGAACGACTGTGCGGATGAGATTACGCAACATTCGCAACAAATGACATCGAAGCTCAGAGACTTTCAGCATTTATTTGATAAAATTACTCTACTTGATTTTGAAGCTAGGTTTGGTTTTGAAAAGATTTTCTAGAGCGCTGGAACAGCGAAAAGATTAAGTTTCGAAATCCTTGGCTTAGGTCTATTCGTGGGCTTAAACTTTAGGACGATATAACGATAGGTTATTCAACAATTATTCCTTAGAAAGCCTAGAGATTTCTTGAAACAGAAATAGAAATTTTTAATTAGAACGGATCTACGCGCGGTAATACGCATTGAGTGGGGAAGCTCAATGTTATTTTCGCTGTTACAACGCAACAATTAGACTCTTACAGAAATCAAGATCAACACCATAATTTCTGAGATTTAAAGCTATCGAGGCAACTAAATATCTGAAAAAAAAATGGAAAAGCCTTTGTTTCCAAAGAGTTGAAAAATAGATTACCATAAAAGATTTATACCCATATGTATAGAAGTTTGTATGGAGCAAAAGTAAAATGACAGATTCATAGCCAGTTGTTACCGAGACGGAGGCCACAACATAGAGCACAGAAAACCGGACGTTAGTACTGTGTCGACATGAGAATTATAGCTGGAGAATCTGTGAAACGATCGATCTCAATCCTGTAAATCATCCTGGTCGAGAACATCTTGACAGATTCTAAGTATTGTTGCTATTAATCACTATATTGTGAGAAAAGAAAGACCACTCTCATATTCAAACAGTGAAGTTCAAGGTGCCGATTGTGGTTTCAGCGCGAGTTATGCGGACAGACTGTAGGAAGACCTACTTCCGTCGTTGCTGCATACCAGAACTTCACAAGGTTTACTCTACAGACATCGAGAGGCAGAACACCCGGCGTTGATCGATTCTTGTGAGATGTATTACGGCATTTAACTTTGTAAAGCATGATATCTTGATGTTTTAAAGCATATTTGGCTCACGATACGACTGGCAGTAGTCTATCGATGAATCGGATCCGTTAGTTCTTCTAATAGCCGTACACCATGCAATCGACAATCAATCATTTGAGAGAACGCAACATCAAGTAATCATTTCACTTGACTTTGAGTGGTACTTCTTCGGCGTCGATAACCTATAATAGTGGGGTGAGCCGAATAGCATGTGCTACTAATGAAGCTTGCGAGAAAGCCGAAACGCACGGGTAGCACTAGAAATGTCATATCAGACCTCATGAAATGCTTAGATCATTCTATTCTATCGGACTAAATTTTTTGAAATCTTCTCAGGTAAGGCTGGTTCCAATTCATAAGCCAGAGGAAATGGAACGCCTAGCTAACACGGTCACGGGATCGAATCATCATTTACGTATTACGAAACTCCTCACACCGATTACCTCCAAGGGCTGTTGGAAACACACAAACAACCAATTTCCCTTATTAATTATACCAATTACAAACACCATATTTCGTCACATTTTCGTTAAGATCAACAATGTTTAGTCGTTTCTTTAGGCACATTATAGTGATAAACATTGGTTGTGAATAAAAACTAGAACGAACTAATCTGAGAACTCCACTGCTCTTCAATATGAATACGAAAATCGATAATTTATAAAGTAAGAATGCGTTCAGAAATGTCCACATAAGATTTAGGGGCTTGCTGCACTATAAAATCGGTGAAGAAGGCGAGAAATGATAAAGTAACAATCTATCGAGTACAGTAGGAATAATGTGTAAGTGTAATTGAACACCCTACGAGATTGACTAGGTCACGACATTACCTAATTATCTTCTTAAGTATTTACATGGGGTCTAAGCGCTAAATGCTATAGCTAACTGCTTTGATGCAAAAGAGAAGCATGCGTCATATTATCTCACAGATCAGGAATATTTCGAATTCAAATCCTGACTAATGTAAACAGCTTTGCTCCGATTATGAATGTTGAGAGGCACAAATTTCTTGTCATTATTTGAAGGTACTAGGTAGAGACTGAGGTAAGAGTCACAAAAATTTGTTGAGCATTCTGATATGAATATGTCCCAAAATAGCGCAAGATGAGTCTTATGATCAAAATATATTACAGAAAAGTGCGGAATCGTGTCATCTCAGTACAAGAAACTGTTTTTGTATCGAGATGGATAGCTTCGTGATGTTAGGTCGTTTCGTAAATTTTGGCACTAGAGCAATAAACACCAAATTTAATAGGCGCATCTTTTCTTGCAAAAATTTTGGCATACAACTTGCCTATACTTGCTTGAAGATGAGGCTACCGGGAGAACAAAACCACTCACTACTCATGCATGAACGGTTCATAGGAGAAAGTGCTAGTGAAGAAGCACGCAACATTAATGAGTTCTTCTCTGGTATAAGAGGACAAATAAATAGTCGACCTTATTCGCAGGACAAGAATTTTTCATAGGAGTGTCAGTGATCATTCGAAAGCTTGATCCTCTAGCTACAGCCGTACCTGACCGGTTTTTCAAAAAAACATCTTGTAACGATGTAAAATCCAAAATAAAATCATGTTTCACACGACTATGCGTTTTTCTTTTCATCTCCCTTGTACTTCGTTGAACACAATTCCCTCTTTAGACCGCTAGTACTCTTTCGATAGCACAAGTTTCGTAGAACTCAAAAAGCATGTTTGCTCCTTGAAAAAGCTTTTGCTGTAGGAGAAAAATATTTGTGTTTCACACCTCGCTGAACAATTCCTGAGTCATCAAAGTGATCGCAATGTTGACTAATTTATACATATCATAGCAAACTAGAAGTATCGGAACTATATGAACGTATAAAGAAAATCTTGTGCAATCGAACAACAAAAATCACACTTCACGTAGGCGCCATTGATGATGGCTGCGTAATCCCTATTGCCTCCCCCATCCACAGCCCGTGAATAGGTCAAATAGCACATACCCGCTAGTATGACAATCTTTTCAACTGCTACTCTGCACAGAAACGGTCTTTTCAGAAAGTAAGCATTCAAAGAAAAAGCTCTGTATTTCGAGAAATATGCGCATGTGAAAGATAACTTTATTCTGGATTTCACAGCGTTATTGAAAAGTCTTTTCAAAAAAACGGCCATGTACAGCTCTATTCAGAAATTCAAGTTTTTGAATGATTGCTAACACCCCTACGAAAATTCTTGTCTAGCGAATGAGGTCGGATATTAATTTGTTCCCCTATAGGCGAAAAGAAGCGACTAATGAAGCTAGACACCATGATACTGTAGCAAAAAGAACGGCTAGGAAGTGGATTGCGAAATCCAAAGCTAGAGAGTTTAGTCTGGAGGATCAGTTGCGCTCGGGTCGCCCACAGAAAGCTCTTCATTAATTTTAGGCTTCGCTTCACTATCATTTCGCCCTACCGCCATGAGTAGCAAGCGGATTTGTTCCCATGACAGCTTCATCCTAAAGCAATTATAGGTAAGTGTATACCAAAATGTTGGCAAGAACATGCGCAATTAAACGATACCAAAACCATATTGCTCTAATGCCAAAACTTATGGAACGGCTCAATATGAATGTGGAATTGAAGAGGAAGATCGAGGTAACAACTGTGAAGAGAGCTTGTGGTATTAGCTCAGTTAACATTTAAGATGCGCGAAACTACAAGAACTAGAAGGGAAATATTCATAAGAAAACAAGTGGTTGAATAATCAACAATGTTGGGCGTACATATCAATTACTCCGAGGCTTCTGGATTGATGGAACACTTCGAAATACGCTTATGCTTTCTGCTTATCACCTTAACAAGTCATGGAGCTACGTCACCCAGTTCTTCATGAACTTGGCTCATTTGCAATTCAACAGCACGTAAATTTCCCGTACATTGAGAAGCTGAAAACCAATCAATATTCGACCTATGTACACTTGCAGTCCTAAACCTATGGATATTGAAAGTACTATGACAGAAATCAACCCACTTTTTGTACGACTTTCCGTCACCTTAGCGTTCGTCTCGCAGCATTTTGTAGACCTTATTCACATAACGAAGTCCGATCTCGTGAATAAGGAATAAAAATAAGGAAACGCAAGCGTACGAATTGATTTAGAACGAAATATTGAACATATATTTGCTCAGAAAATGTAAATACCTAAGAAAAGGCGTACAGTCAGTTTGCTTTGCATACAAAATTCAGCGTAGTCAGCTCCGGAGTCAAGGCATTCTGATGAGGATGTCGACTGAAGTGGGATTTATGGTCGCTCATTTCCTCAGCATTGAACAACGAAGTAAAGTCATCATCACACTGAAGCATTTCATTCATGATATTTTTCGAAACTCGAAAGAGAATTCTAAGCAATGATTCTCCGCTCACATTCAGATCTTACAATCAACATTACTGCTTGTTTTAATGGACCGGTCAGTAATTTTCCAGACCTTATCGTTTACGTTGATTACTTTCCATGCATTTAAGTTTTTGCTCTTACTATCGTTTAGAGCTGCTTCTTGTGGTTATTTTGATATATAACACTTAGTGTTTTGAGATGGAATTGACCTGAAAACAAAAACAACTGCTAATGCTAGACGAAAATAGCTTGGGTTTAAGTGCTGTTTTGGCAAGTAACGATACTCATGAAGCATCAATAAGAGCTTTTGCTCTCGGTACAACTCCATCTTGACACAGATGTATAAGTGTTATATTTGAAAATAACCGCAAGAAGCTGCTCTAAATAACAGTAGAAACAAAAATTTAAATGCATGAGAAATAACCAAAAAACGAAAAGCTTGGAAAATTTCCTGTCAACTCAATACGGAAAAAGATTATGATCAATTTCAACAAATAACACAGGAATTTTACGCAATACTCGCAGCAAAAATGTCATCCGAGAGCTCCTCGTATCGAATGCCCATTATTTCCAGCGCATCTCGTTGAGCAACGTCGTCAAAGCAAAGACTGAAAAACACTGACTAAAGTCGCATGAAGCGTTCGATGCTTGTCAAAGAAGAAAAACGAGCCAGCCTATGAAATATGAAAGACAATGAAGAAAAAAAAACATACTAATTTTCTGAAGCCAAATTCTCTTTTACAAGCCCTCCCAGTCGTCGACATAACGATAATATTTCATTTAAAGAGTCCGGTCGTAAATTACGAAGTTCCTGCTCTGATGTGAAGACCTATATAAGCGACAATAATAATAGCAATCCGGAAAGGTGTAAGAATTTGTGGATTTACCAGATCCAAGACGAGAACTGAGCTAGACATCCAATTTAATTCTCAAATCGCTCAGATACAGAACAACTCTCGAAACTCTGAAGTCACTTATATTATATACTTTCAGATAGATTCAATCGTTTGGGTATCCCGTTGATTTTTTGTCTGGCAGGCGGTGCGGTTGCCTGCTGGCAGGGCGGGTTCCAATTATGCAGTTCTCTGATGGAATTTAGATTTTCGTTACTAAAGGTAATTTATCGGCAGTAGATAGCAGCATATGAATGAATTGACGTCAATAAGCTCGTCTGTAGTAGAAACAATGTTATTGCTTTCGCTAAAACACCGTATTTCCTATGGAAAATACCAGATACGTGCGACAATATCTATTCCGATTTAGCGTGAACATTTTAATGTTACGTTATTCATATTTATTCATACTCAAATCAAATCTTTCATAAATTTCTTAAAATCCGTCGTGAAGTCAATCAATGGGATAAGACTGCATAATCAAAATGTCATTTTTTCCGCTAGTTGAACAAAAGTAGATAGCCTTTTAAAAAACCAAACTTAATTCCAAAATCAGCATTTCTTAAGCTATCGAATGACTGTAGAACCATAGATAAAATGAACGGATCTCATCCATTCTAGCTTTGAACTTTTTCCAGTAATCAACATCCTTCAAAAGAAGGATGTTGTATTCCATGCATCACAGTACAAAAAGGGGGTAGAATAGAGGAGAAAAAAAAAACGAAAAAATCAACAAAAATCTCATAGATTTTTCTCGAAAACTGTTACTTTACGTTAAAAAAAACATTTTAAACTATGCATGGGAGGGATATCCAGACAACGAACTTCAGATTCTGGCGTGGATTCGACATCTTCCTGGCTGTCAATCACGATCACATCGTCATCGCTGCCATCATCAGCGTATTATCGTAATTCATCATCATTAGTAATCACAAATATTACTATTAAAGTATTGTTTACTGCTCAGAATAGTATTAGCTTGTGCATTCTTCCCACCCCTCTAACGATCCTGAACGTTCCTTACAAATAGTAATATGGGCCCTGGAATACTTAATTATCCGACTCATTTGATAAGAATCTAATCAGTGCTCAATTTAGAGATTTCGTTCGCTACGCTATCACATCAGAGTTCAAAAATATTGGAGAAATTCCTGAAAATAAAGGAAAGAACAAAATTCCATAATGTAGTACAAACAGTGATGATGAATAAATTTTTAGTGCTAGAGAAAACTGCGATTAATTTTCCTACCATCACGTGTCCTCTTCTCGTTTTGATCAGTGCTAGGCACATCAACGGCAGCGATTTTGAGACCTGGTTCTAAATATCGAACAAATGAATTTACTTCACACATTATTTCACAAAGTGCAATGTAATCAGTCTCTTACGGAGAGATAAAGTATTTGAACTCATTGAAAAATTGTAGAAGTGACTTAATGCTAAAAGACCTACATAATGATTTTCCGAAGCTTAGTGATGGGTCGAGATAGCTTTCCTACCCTCCTAGACAAGTCTGACTCAGATCACAAACCCAAAAAGGACAAGGATTCAGATGAAACGAGTCGCTTGGCCGAAGCAAAAACGGCTTGTACGTTTCCGAGTACCTTTAGGAATTGAAATGTGTGCGCCTATTATTATATCTGCGTAAATCCAATATTCTCCCAGACTACTGCATTTGGATTAAGATGTTGCAGAAATCTACGTGATGTTTGAGGTTCAACTAGGTCGGAGTAACTTTTTTGGCTGATGCCGTGTAATGTTGTAACTCGAAAAGACTATGATAAATAGAGCAAATGTATAAAATTTGAGAGAACTCAATTTAATCCGAAAAAATATTGCATCACAATCGCACCCAGACTGTCCATAGATTGAAAACTTTGTGAGGATGGGTTTTTTAGACTTACTATCAGAGATTACGATTCAGATTAATAACCTTTACGTGAGCTTATGATTCCTCATCCCAGGTCATCTTAGAAGAGGAAGAAGAAGAACAAAAGATAAAAGGAAAGGCAGGTAGGTTGGGAGAAACGTCGCTTCCTTAATGTAGGACTCACAAGAAGTAAGAGTAGCGAAAGCGATACCGTTTTCTATGTTATTTGTCGTTAGGAACCTGGTGCAGGAATGAATAGTAGGAAAAAAATTCTCACCAGTAGTAGCAACAGTCTGTGGTGCGGCCATGATACGAAATGAGTACTTTCCAATGTTTCGGACATTTGTGACCTCTCCGTCTTTTCCTTTTGGTAAACATTGTTACGCTCTCTCACACTCACTATTCTAATGATTCTCACACTCACTATTCTAATGATTCGTTCGTACCGATCTCCATTAAATACCTCACAGTGGAATAAGTTTTCCCTGAGTTTTCGTAGTCTGAGCCTCCTTTCGAGCTCAATCCCTCCCGTTTCTATGCCACGCCCAACACTCCCATAGCACTTGAAATGAGTCACTGTGAGCATTTGGTGCCGCGTTCAAACTAGTGAGTTTTTTCTAGATGTTTTTTGTCGATTTCTGCCACGAGACAAACAGTTGGCTTGTTTAAGGAACCGTCAAGTTGCAAAACAACTTTCCATGAACAAACAAAGAGGACAATGAGAAAGACGCTAGTTAGGGCAGTTCAATGTCGGCTTCGAAAAGGTCGGGTATTTTATAAGTGATAAAGTGAGAAATAAGGACATTTAACGCTGTTAAAAATGTAGTTAGAAGAAGGGCTAGGTGGACCGAAGACTCCTCACTTATACAACATCTTTTTCAGTGTGCCAGCGCAGCTTAAAATAATCGCTTTAGTTCTGCCAATATCGTCGGCAGTAGCCCATTGATAGGCTTCTACCAGTAATTTATTGCATAGCTGTTGGTCGATAGTTTAGTTTTTGTTGACGCACACACAGCTCAATAAGTGGTAAGGATAGATAGAGTTCTCGGCGTTGATGAATTCCTGAGGAATAAGCTATGCATTTGTCTTCAACTTCCAACTTCGTTTGAGGTGAGACTGCATATTTGGCCTTTATAATGACTCGCGGTGGCCTACCGCAGTACCGAGTCAGTGTTGGTTATCCTCTCAGACAAGTCTGAGACCACTCTGGTACCACTGTGCCGACTTCGAAGGGATGGATGATTTAGTGAGCCATGAGCGCGAGAATTAACATCAGCTTTCTGTGCAACGCAATGCACCTCCTCTAATAACTGCGCCACATGCGCTCTATAGGTGATGAACCTCAGAAAATTGCTACCAAATATCATGTGAATACTCAAGAGAATTTCATGAATTTATAAAAAAGGTCACTAAAGTTGCTCTGGTGCTGAAGCTCAATTCAGACACCTTAGTTGCCAACCGATAAAGAATTTGCCAGCAACCAATGAGCAGATGTACTCATAAGAAATTTGGCAATTCGTGCGAGATATCTCCCATATATGAAGCAAACCAGAAAGTTTATATGAATCGTATAAATTCGTTCACTGCACACCTGTCTGCACAATTTCCAGGATTCTGGGAACTTTCCCATTTCAACACATCAAGAGAGACACTATGACAGTGCTACCATGTATGGAAGACCTTGAAAGCTATCAGATAATGGACTTTGAAAACCTCAATACCTTCGTATTCCTAATTGGGTGGAGTGTACCAGAGTTTTCATTTGAGGCTCGTTAATTGGGACAGTTTCAGAAAGAATTCAGTTGCGAATAACTAGCTGGGCAGTAACTCTTTCGTGACCACGTGCATTGATTTCGATGTGTGCAGTGGCGTTCATCACGAACGGTGCACATAGTTTTCGATGCGTATGTTTCGCGATAATTTCCACCGCTCAAAGCTTTTAGTCTATTTTTGTATTCAAGAGATAGCACGTAGAGCGATGATGTTGTGTTGATCATTGACTGAGAAAAGTTCCATTAAATACTCAAAAATAATCAAGAAGCGATTCTTTGAGCAAGTTAATTGACGAGAAATTTGAGTGATAACTGACTATAATTTCAAATTTAAGTCATGCATTGCATCATAATTGTCGTACAGAGTATGCATACCCAAAAATAGTGAGAAACATCATAAGTTGAATGACACTTTCAAATTCAGACGGTGTTGTGTTTCAAATGTGAACCTTATCGCTGATTATTGAATAACTTCACTACATACTATTTATACTGAAAGCGATGAAGTAGAGTAGTACCCATGATTCTGTAATAGCACCACACTTTTTACAGTCTTCGAAAAATCGCTGTTCATTTTCATAGATCGAAATAGGTCCGTAATAGCTGAAAGTTGCAGATGAGGCCAGTCAGGTAAAATTAAATGTGATCGTAAAATAATTATTGTAAGGGATGAGTGTAACGTAATTTTTCATTAGTAGAAATGAAAGTTATTAGTTAAACAAAACACCAAATCTGGTTGAATGCAGTACTTGTTCACCTGACTGCATAAATTTATATGCTTTTCAACTACAGAGGTTCGCAATAGCTATGGTTTTGAAAAAGTTATTCTTTGATTAGTCGGAACTGATCTTATGAGCTGGTCTCGCCGTGGTCTTATGAAAAAAAAACTATGCCATTATCATGGATTATGGATTGCATGTTGGTAGTAATGCCACCCAATATGCGCAAAATTTTGATTTGATCACACCTAGGCTCCAACCAAATCGTCCAAGCGCCCCATCTCTGTTTGCTCGAGAAATCGATTCTGGATTTGTATGAGATTTTTCCATCTGGATGATTTTGAGGGCCCTATCGCAACTCCTAGAAGTAACCAGATGACGAAAGAATTTGACTCAATTATTATTTGAGAACCTTTACAAAAAATTAGGTCATTAAGCAGCATTGAATCAGAAGACCATTGTGGGTAACTGAGGCGAGAAGAGAAATCCAGTGTGAAAAATACAAGGGTCCACAAAGTATGTTATATCAAATTTTGCCGAAAATTATCGCAACACTATCTTAGCTTTAGTGTGGAACTCAATGTTGCAAATTGATATTTGATGTGTCTCGACACATTCGATAGTTTGAAAAATATTGTACAGTCTCAAGTATCATAAGGTTTTTAAAAGTCAGATAAAGTTAACTCACTTCGGGTTCGATCGCCTTCAGATAGTTTTGAACTACTATTGTTTCTGATTTATAATTTGCCTTCGGGCCAGGACATGCTTCGTGACATGGATCTGCTGGGGAATCTGCAGTCAAATCATTTCATATATTATCTGTTCCTAATAGTATGTTTTTTCGTCTTAGAAACTTCTGGAGAACACATACACGTGGGTATGCATTCACCTCACTTCTTTTTTATTTCTTTATTAGACTCCATTATGAAGGAATCGGTGTCGATTCCTTCATAGAGAAATATATCTTCTAGGGATCGACTGAACCGAAGAACTGTGCTACTAAGTGGTCTTTGAGAACAAAATAGGCGCCTGCTTAGAACATAGACCTGATAAACGGCTCAAAACATTATATATCATTATCAAATATTCTCAGATATATATTTCCAATAAGTTATCCGTTGATTAGTGAATGTGCAAAATAGTTTTTGAAATAGTTCCGAGACAACTTCTGTGCTATAGAGACATTACAGAAGTCTTCCAAAAAACTGTGTGCGGAAACCAGAATGTCAAATTATAAATGAATCGGAATCTATATGAATGCATGTTGTACTGCACGTATGATTTGTCTCTTTGAAACGTTGAGACTACAATTTCATCTCAGTTTATGTATTGATCAAACATGCGATACATACCGATTGTATAGCGGTCAATCTCAACCCAGCTAGTCTTTAGTTTATTTATGAGCAACAGGTCGCATGGAAGTGAATAGAGCTATGATAAGGATCATACTCGCCACACTATTAGTCATATCCATCCAGGTGCTGGCTCTTTCCTGCCTTGAGTCCACCAAATCCAATATACCACTATAACCCCGGTTTTTTAAAGTTAGTACTAGACATGCTCTTAGTGTGGATGTCTCAAGCTTCAAGGAAATTCAACTCGATCACAGTTCCTCTTACTTCCACCAACTACTAATTACTTCTATTGTGTAGATACCCCGCATTCCACCACAATCTCCATCGCTGGCGTAAGTCTTTTAAGAATATTCTGATACTCTTATACTCTCCAGATCAATCCTGTTGACGGGAGATTGCTGAAGGCGCCTATAGGGACGAAACGTGGCCGAGAAAAAGATAAAGCAACCACCATAGTACTGCAGTGGTTCCGAGAGTAGTCCGAAAAGAGTAATCGCGGGTTTGAAGCCCACGTACGATTTGGCGAAACATGGACAGAGCTACCAAGTTACGGGTTTTCTCATATCTCTCAAATTCTCTGGGTTCTTTATGATTAGGAAGGAACAAATGAAAAAACCGATCTCATTCGCTGAGAGTGTTAGTAATCATTCGAAAGCTGAAGTTGGTGTTACAGCCCCACGTCGCCGCTTTTTCAAAACACTCTTTTATAACACTATAGCATCCAGATCAAGAATTATGTATCACAAACCATGTATTAATTTTTCGCTTATCTCCTCTATATTTCGATGGACAAAACCCCTTCCTCAAGGTGCTTGTATTCATTCGATAGCACAGATTTGAAGAACTCAGTAGTGTAATTGCTTCTTGAGAAACCTCTTTTGATAGCGTTGTAGGAGAAAAGAAAAAATTTGTGTGTTACACCTCACCGGACAGAGGTTTTTGTTTAGACTCTTGTTAATCATTCGATGTCGTAAGTTCAAATGACTCCAGCGTTTGTGCTTAATTTCTGGAAATATCGTTGAGCAGAGAAAATCGACCAAGTTTTACGTTCTCGGCGAACTTCTCTAACGGCCAATCCATGGAGTCAGGGGCGTGGCAAGGGCGGAGCGATCGATCGCGTTTGAAATATTACTTTTCAATTAAGAATCTTTTTACCGCATCGACAGAAAAAATTCGGATAAAAATGCATGATTCTGATACTACGGAAAATTTTGAAAACCAAAATCTACGTTTTTGCCGAGGAACTGAACTGGGGCGCATAACTTGAAACTATCTATTGGTATATTACACCATGCTTCTTCAGAATGTATGAGCCGATTCACGATGACTTTAAACTACAATGTTCGCGATGGCATTAAAGTAAAGTGAAGGCAGATCACAGTCTAAATGTCCACATATTTTACAACCTTCTTCTCCATATCGGAGGAGCTGCGAAAGGGGGGCCGTGGCCGAGTGTTTGTGACACTGGTCATGGCGCGCGTGGAGCCATGCCCACTCCCCACTTCTCTCCGGCAGGCAACAACAATGTCACATGTCACAACAACGCCACAGCAAAGCTATCCTCGAGATTGCAAGGAGACTCGCTCAACCGGTTTCTACGCCCTTCAAGAAGACGAAGAACGAATTAAATGCTAGAAGTACTAGGATCCGTGCAGTGAAAAAAAAACACTGTGATGAGGGATCAAATAAAGTGCTAGAGTGCTATTTTTCGTATCAGTGTATTACTCTTTCATTCCCATTGTTTACGACTAATCGACTGCAGTTGGTGGTTCGATTTCAATGGTTTCACCTTTTCACTTCACATGAATAGCTTATGGAAGTCAATTACAGAACGTGGAAAGAAAGCTTTGAAATTCAAAATTCCCCCTGTTCTTCAGATCTTTGCGTTTTCACATTTATGCACATGCGATATTTAATGCGCAAGCACAGCTAATTATATACTGCGCACTAATAAATACCTGTTGATGTTGTTGAATCAGTTAGTTCCTATAAAAACACTTCTAGCAAATGTGAGCGAGGAAAATGTGCGATACCAAACCTTTTGATCTATAACTCAGCATTCCATTTCTTTAGTGTTCTCGTTTTTGTTTGTCTAGGATTGATAGGTTGAGTGTATTAAATTAAAACAAATGCCTTTGACAATACAAAATTTTATTTTCTGGAGATTTTTATCTATCTAAAGTCGAGAATATCACCACAATTATTGATAGTAAGTTTACAGTCAAATAAATAGCTTTGAAAGATACATTGAGGAAGGAAAAAGAGTTCAGTGAATTGATTATGAGAACAATATGAGCCGTTTGGGTTTTCAGACGGCTATTTGTCAAGGAATTAACTTGATATCAAATAAAACACTGATTTTCAAATTATAGCGTGATTAAGCTTCAAGAGGAACATTATAAGCTAAAAGAGATGTGATATTGTCGGTTCGGAGTGGTCGAAAGATTGATGCATAGCGTGGCAAGGGTGTACGCTTTAGAGCACAGTGAGAATAGAAGCATTCATCAGATTATGGTGGTAACCTAGACAAACTAATCTCTGCGAAATCCTAGTAATATTCTCCACATTCAGCATTCTTATACGAAGAAGGAGATCATTCATAGGGGGGCACAACACTCCAAGTTGATCCTGACACAAACTTACGAACTCAAACTTAGCTTATGCGTCAACAATTTCGAGTTTTAAATGCCAAAGTTTGCACTTTTCGATTCTAAATAAGATAAAGAGTATCAAGAAAGCTATTTTCCTGTACAAGTGATGTGACTTTTCGGTTAATAAACCGATAATCCATAAAAAATCGCCATATGAATCCATCGACATCAAAGTGATGTGATGCCCAAAATATACCAGATGCCAACTAGCGCTATTTTCATACTGTAAGCCACTTTTGAAGCGGATTCGGCGACGTGAATTTACCTGCGATGTCAGTGACTTGAAGAGTTTTTGTGAATGGCTGAGAGACAAAAACGGATGGACAAAGATAATTTAGGCGAGTGAAAGCTACGGGACCGATCGAAACAGTGCTGTTTCGGCAAGTTTGTGAATGACATGTGTTTCTTTTCTTGGCTCACGATGTCCATCGAAGCACAAGTATGGCCGACCACAGAACAACCATCAGGATCGACACAATAACGTAGACGAAACTAAAACGAGTCATTATAATTTTCCACTGGTATAAAACGTTTATCAATAGATGGTCCAAGTAGGTCAATCTTAAGATATGTGAGGTTAAATCTAGCTTGACAGATGTTATTTAGTCGGGGAATCAGGCTTCTGGTCATTTTAACTACTTTCATCTACTGATGATGAAACTCTTATATGCCAATAACGTTGCTTATTGGAGTCAACACATAATTCTCACCTCAAACAATATTTAAACGGGCTGCGAATACGTTGCACATTGGTTTGTTCCTTAAGTGATTTAGTACAACTCAAAATAGTTAATTTTGTACTACCTTTTCTTTTAGAAGATTTTCTGTAACTAGTAAGTTAGGGAATTCTTGCAGGCATATGTAATTTTTATGAGTGCCAAAACTCAAAATTTACAGCCCGATGGAGCGATTACTTTTGCGTCAAGCATATATACATACATATTTTTTTCTGATCTATAAGCACATGAATACACAATAAATCGGAAGCAAAGAGCACCTTGCGATGGTCACAATCTGCTCTCTCGTCCAGCTGTTTTTCGCAATCGTGGAGTTCAACATGCTGTTTACTTCCATCCATTCTATGATTTCGTAGCTATAGTCCTGAAATCTCACGACAATACTTGAGTAGCAAAGAAATTTCAAAGAAGAGTGTTGCAAGAAGGTATTTCAAAATAAATGGTAATGATATTTCAAAATAGTATGACTTGATAGTAATAGCGATCCAGTAATTACAGCCATCATGTGTAGAATGAACAGCGAATAAACAAGATTATTTTCATTTAACCGCTCCTAGCGGTGGCATGATATCAAAAATATATGCCCATTGATGTAGAGTGATGTGCAAAACGTTCACAGGACTAGAACCCGCACCTTCAGTCAGGCAAGACTAGAACCCGCACCACACTCTTTCCGGGAATGCGTGCTCTATCAGTTACACTACTGACGCCCATTTCCCACATCTCTCTTTCTACTCTACAGCGCACCTATCTGCCAGCCGCCAGCCGTCAACGGATAGAGCACGCATTCCCGTCGAGTGAGGTGCGGGTTCTAGTCCCGCCTGACGCGAAGGTTTTGCACATCACTCTACATCAATAGGTATATATTTGAAACAGCAAATACTCAATAATAGTATAAACTGTTGGCATTTCGGAAGTGCATAAAAAACAACGAAAAAAAAAACAAAAACAAAAAACAAACAAATGAATCAGTAATAAAACATTATTGGCACTCCGTAAATTGGGCGCTCTTCTCTAGTACATGGATATAAGCGATGAAAAGCGACCAGAATTTCGAATGCACGAAAAGTTGTTGGAATTGTTGGAACCCGATGGAAGGAAAAAAAAGCCACGACACGTTGTTCAGAATGCCTCGTTCTCTGCTCGTATGACACCTTCAGAGCATCCTAAATTGCTTTTTGTAACCTTTTGAGGCTGCAACTCAGATAAACTTCTATGCCATTAACCCGAGAAGCAGGTACACCGACAATAATCTTGTCATCCTTAAAGAGGCGATCCTGTTACTAAGTGGCGGTCACGTAAGACTTCTCGGATTCCTATCCGTTACGCGATGCGATGGCCCATTAAAGTTATATAATCTCGATTTGAACAGCCTCTGTTCTAAAAGATTGCTAGGATGGTTGAGAGATTTGCAGAACAAGGGCCTTAATGATGCAACGCGCAACATGTGATCTTCCAAAAATGTGATTTCAGGTCAAATTCACTTAAGATTTCAAGTTTTATCAGTATCTTAGCGCTCTTTTAGTTACATTTCACGTTGTACCCGTCTATAAGAATAGACACTTGATGAAAGTTAATGTCCCCATTTAGTGGGCCAAAGGATCAAAATCAAGTGTTATTCACCGCAACGTATGACTGGCTGAATCGTTTAAGACACTTTTTTCATGGTCACTTGAAGTAAATGTTTGAAACAAAAAGCCTTTTCTTAAAATTTGCTGCTGTAATCTTAAGTGCAAATTGGGAATGACAGGAAAGAAGAGAAAAGTTTTGATGGAAACCAATATCCAGGGTGAAAATTTCAAATTAGAGAACCGAAATGAGCATGAAAGCCTTTGCACTGGATTGCTGCCTAGAATAGACACCATCAATATGGACTGCATAATTGAGAAGACTGAAAATCGCCGATGGGAATGCGAATTGTCTAGCGGTACAAGTCAAAAGGGAATTGATCACATTCATCAGACTTAATGTGGTATTTCTCTAACACCTCCGCAGTGCGATCTTTCTTCACTCTGTTTTACTTCCACTTTCTTTGGGTGAAAACCTCATTGAAGAGGCAGAAAGAGAATTTCCGTCCCATTCAACAACAGAGAGAACAAATTGCATATGACGAGAGTATTTTTGGTGAAGTTGCCTTTGTCGAGTCAAAAATAGCATAAAACCAAGTCACGAAGTACCCATCGATCTGATCAGATGTGTAAAATGTGCCAACTTTCACACACAGCCATGTCTAATCATACTCTAATTGTTGGAGAAAACGAAACATACACCAAACGTGCTCACAGCAAGTTTATATGACAATTAAGAAACACCAACTCTAAAGACTGAGTTCACATAGAGATTAGTGTACTTCTGGCATTAAATTCGTTTCCAGACATCTATCATTCACAAAGGGCTCCTCCTGATTATCCGGGAACTAATGAAGAAGGACTCCTTTCGTTGCACAAAGTTTTCATAAAAGTGCTAGTAATCATTGGAAAGCTCAAATCTCTGGCTACTGTGCTACGCATCCCTTTTTTGAGAGGATCTTCCGTTTTTATCAAGTGTATAATTCGCCGAAAGCACGAAAAGTATATGAATGCGAAGAGGAAATCTTCTAACATTAGAGTCCTACGTTTTGTCCGGAGTTTATTTGAGACGAAGAAAAAATTCCTAACTGAATAAGGAAAACTGCACTACACATGTGTAACGCCGACGCAATCGGTCGCTTACCGTGTCTGAACCACGGCTGCACCCTCTTCCCCCCCCCCCCCCCCTTCCCTTCCCTTCTAGCCCACATAATAGCTGAGAAACAAATGCTTCTGTATGCGAAATTCGGCCTTATTTTCCCTGTTACACTCCAGTAATCTTTGATCCAGTGGTCTTTCCAGAAATAAGCATAGCGTTTTAATCGTGAAAAGCTATGCTATCGAATGGATATTCATATTTTGAGGTAGGAGTTCTGTCCCTGCCGTGAAGCACAAATATTTCCTGTCTGCTACAGTACTGTTAGGAAGCTTTTTATGAAACAAAAACATCTTTTAATTTTTTGAGACTTGAGCTATTGAAAGATTACTTGAAGTCTAAGAAAGGAAGTTTGCCGAGCGAAATTTAATAAAAAAAAATGCGCATGGTGATAGATAGACCTTTCCAAAAAAACGGCTGCACAGGGCAGTAGCTAGAGATTCAAGCTTCCGAAAAGCAATGGAAAGTCCTTGTCCAGCAACAGCGTTCGTTTCTTCATTTGTTCCCGAAAACTGAAAAGGACCCTCAAAGCTCTTCACGTTTCTGCTTGCGGGTTCGGCTGTTGCTTAAAGATTTCCGTGTTCCTTATGCATGTCGTTAAGTAGTCTCATTCCATCAGTCTAAGTCGTCACTAAAGTCATAAAAGCTCGTTGATGCCTGTGTCCATCATAGGTACATTAGTTGTTCGCTGCCACAGTTCTGCAGTTTTTCCATTTAGACTTACTAGCCCAAAAAAAACGAGTATTGTGACGTAGTCTCATTAAGAGTGTTGGCCATTGCACACTGATTAATGAAATCACTTGATAGAGACAGAAGAATGTATAAGCATGAAAGGCGAAGTTTCTACCAAACCCTCACTTTCTCCAAAATATCATCATCATTCGGGTGCGTCATTGAAGACACAATGACGCCCAAGGGAGACATGCGGGGAAAAGGGATGAGTTGCAGACAAGTCGAAAAAAAATCATATTTTGTTGAAAAGCCGCACTGAAATTGAGAAAAACAGAGACCGATGGTTGCTCGACTACAGAGACCCCATCATCCTTGCACTTATGACTGCTCATCGACCATACCTATATGAAAGAAGAATTAGCTAAGAGAACTGTATGGACGAGTTTAGGATTCTAAGAGGGGCACAGTCGTCTTCCAAATTCTGGAATGGTCGCGGTTGTTTTTAAACTCTGAAATGTAAGGGGGAGGTAATTAGACACATCAACCACGGCGAAAACTTGACGCACCACCCACCAGAGTGAGTACTTGAACGATGAGCCATGCAACTCTAAGCGGGACCACCCAGTGTTTAACCTGTCTTGACTTCAAAAACTAGGAAAATATACGTTGAAAGGCAAGACAAATGCTGCGATCATGACAAAAAATCAATACGATTGGACGGATTACCAGTCAGGTGGACCTTAAGAGGACAAGGCGACGTGTAAACGGTCCTTATAAAGCAGTTGTGCTCACGATCACAAGTAATACATGGATCACAGATGTTTTCTTCCACAAAATAGATTATCCAAAGCGCCCCCATAGACAACGATGACACGAGAAAGAAATGAATGCCACATTTTCCAAAGTTACGATGGTTGGATTAATAAAGTGTGTTGCGGCGCGCATAAGTATTGGTCTAGCGTATAATTGCATTAGTTCCATTCAACATAATTTGAGATCGTTTGTATCCCATATGTCTGACGACGAAAACAGGAGAAAGATGCTAAAACAAAATGAGCTGGCGGAAATGAAGCAACATTACGGTAGAGACTCAATTTCGTACTAACATACTGACGAAACGAGCAGGATGGAAATAAGAAACTCTTGCGTTCTACAAAAATATAATCTGGCAACAATCCGAAGGACTATGTACGTGATGCAGAATAGCGGGTGGTACTAGTAATAACAACTAGATGAGCCCAACTGTGTCGCCGAGAAAGTGCAAATGCATGTACACCTTGCTGTTGCACGGTGAATGTTGTGCCTAAGTGATTAATCTTATTGGCCGGTGAGGATTAGGAGCTGGAGGAGGAGAGCTCAACGGCAAGACAAACATCACTGATGTAGGACATCGAATTACGTTTTGTAAATGGAGAGTTATGGAAATATACTATGAACAAACACGTCGTACTTCGTTTGCCACTTGGCCCACAATAGAAAAGCTTTGCCTTCTGGCTGACGCAATTGACATTTCTATGATACGTCATGTATGAGTGCAAACAAAGATTCAGAAATACGAAATCCCTGGAAGTGACCAGTTTTTTGAATAGTACACATGATAGCGTAATTAGCAATTTCCTTTGGTTAAAAACAGAAACATCAGTTGATGAAGTCAAGATTGTCAGAAAGGCGATCCTAGGAATTGCAGTTGTAAACGCTCGCCCTTAAATGAGAAAGAAAAAAATGTTGATCAGTGGTGAGGACAGCGTTTAGGTTTCTGGTGATTTCTATCATTACAACGACAGTTCAAAAAAGTCAAAATGATGAATAGTTGTTGATTGCGGGCGAACGAGAAAAGAACTGCTTGGGAATTTCCGCATCACCAGACATTTAACTGGCGTGGTAGAATCGGAAAGCCGAGCACAATAGTGCACGGGACTGAGTAGATTAGATAATCGGCCAGCTCGGGGGATTGTCAAAGTAAAATAGACAAAGAAAAATAGAGGAACAACGTTTTCTTGCCTCAATCACGAAAGTCATTCCGTTTGACAAGCTTACATTGACTCTGAGGACAAACTTGTTGGCTTCGACATAGACTCAGTATGTTAGTAAAAATTCAAAGGCTCATTTATGGGATTAGAAACAACGAGAATATTTCAGATATTGACGGTGTGTTCTATAAAGAGTGCTCTAATTTATGACACATTCGCTGGATGACGCTTAATTCACTGGAACTGTAACAGTACGATCCTTTTCCATCGTGACAAGCGCCTGTAAGATAGCGCTGAGAAAATCATGAAGAAAGAAACTTACTCAAATCATAGGAATTACAAGCAGCATGACAAGTTACTTTCTTGTAACCGGAGGCCCCTTCTATTGATACAGCTAGGTCGTCCTGGTTCTATTTTGAGCTAGGTTCTGTTAGTACAGCCAGGTGCTAGTACAGCTAGATTATCGAAAAAGTAATATTTGACTTTCGACAAAAGCAATATAAATTAAGAGTGCTGTATCAAAAGTGTAAAGGTGTTTCACGATTTTCGAGTGAGCTGTGTCTACTGATCAATTCCTGCCAGACACATACACGAACGGAGGTTTTAGTGGTGTTCGCGTGGATTGGTCGAAATGAACATAAATATGGTAAGACTACCGTGGACCTTTTACAGTCGAAACTGATGTATTGATAGAACTAGGGTTACTTCATCCTTTCATTACAGAGGAGAGAAGCGTAAAAGAAAGACCTACAGGTGTAGAGGAAACGTGTCCCAGGAAAGGTAGTCGCGGATTGGAAATCACTTGAGGACCTGAGTTTTGCACACATCTCATCATCCTTATGGACCCTTTGCTGTGTGATTGCTCATTCTCTGGCACTGGGTATGGTATAAGGGAAAAGAGCAACCTATAATGAGATTACCACACAGTGGTAGCAGAGCGGTGATTTCGGTGGTGCTGCAGTAGTGCGCGCTCCTCGCATAGATGATGCGTGGGTTTGACTATTGCCTGAAGTCAAATGTTTATCTATCACCCTACATCACCAAATACTTAACGCGTCCAATCAAAGGTTAGAGAGAAATCTTGAAAAACCAAGGAAAAACTAAAGATAATTCCATCTAAAGCATTAATGAAGTTCAAAAAAACTACTTGGGTTTTTAGCCCCTCATAATATGTAAAGTTGGATCATCAAGCATTTTATGGTGTCGGGAGGAGTGAGAGTGCTCCGTTCATAATCCATCTTCACATTTGAGTTGTATGTCGTTGTTCTTGGAGCAAATGCATATCCAATGAAGACTCGATAGTTTTTGCTAAAATGCGGAAGTGTAACTTAAAGCAAGTTGAGCGTGAAGGTTCTTTAGTTGCGTCATAAGTTGAGGAATATCTTACAGTGGATGATGGAAATGAGTGGAAATGATTGTTTGCTCATAAGTAACCATTTGACGCTAATGCGCACATTTTTGAGTACGCACGCTAAATGGACTGATCCCTTGGAGCCATTTTTGAGCTCCATAGTTCCTTGAGCCTTTTTCTATCAAGAACTGATGAATAAAACGAGGATTTGGAAAATTAGTTTACCGAGTTCCTGCTCGGTACTAATCACTAAATTAAGACAAATTTCAGCGGCAATGATCTGCCGCACTATTACTGATTTGCGCCGAAGCGATTGGGAAATTGACTGTACCGTATCGAGGAACCAGGATACGTGGACAGTGGATACAAGATACAATACCCTTCAATCGACTATCTCGAGAGCTCGCTTAATAATTCAATACAATCCGATAGAATGTTTGTTTTTTCACTTGTCGAAGAGTGATACCTCTTCATCTGCGCTACATCTAATTTTAGGACAGGCGCAATGCGCCGAAAACGTACGTATACCACTAAAGATGCCCTCACTAGACCTCTGAAAGACTTAAAATATTTTATCAAAATATAGTTAAATGACGGTCACGCTTATTCAAAGTCACATTCGCTCACCATTTTAGCATTTGATGATTTCAGCGACTAGTGATAATCAGAGAATGTCGGTGATTTCTTAATCGTTTTGAAGGCTACCCTCTACTGAAAGTAGCCATTGAACAATTGTATTATACAATCTGATAATCCAATTAGAATTTATTCTCGGCGAGCCTAACAGAGCTTCATAGAGGAACGCGCCGACATACACACTGATGAGGACAGAAGCGGGGCGTGACTTTCGCAAAAATTACACGCTTCAAATAAGGGCTATATAAACTTAGGTGTGCATATAGTTAGTAAAGAAAATCGAATAGTCCATAACACGACAAAAGTATTATGAAAAAAGGTTTTCATGAACGCCTTATGTAGTGTATGTTGCTGACCTTCAAACCCAATTTTAAGACAAACTCTCATCTTAAGACTTGATATGTTATAAACAATCCATCACCGTAGAGAAATTGACACGGAGCCGTTCAACGCCATATTGCTTTTTCATATAGACAATAGCTAGTCAACATTTCAAATTCCAGATAGCTTTACCAGCATTTATTCAGAAGAAAATCCGCTCCCATCAGATGATTTACACTCAGTGTGGTCCGAGCAAGAAAAAAGGTACTTTTTCCTTTGCACACCCATCTTCATCCCCTTGGAAAAAATGCGCTATCTGCTTAGACTAAAAATTTTGAGAATCATTCGATATCTTGAATATCGAGAACTTCAGTGGCACATCTCATTTCCAAAATGGCTTTTTTGACGCATGTTGATGGAAAAAGTGAAGTTATGTTTTACATTCAAGCTTTTTCTGCTGATCAGAGCTTTTTCTTTGGACTTTTAGTAAAGATTCGATATATCTAGCGATTTCGTGTGATGTGCAAAGCTTTTGCGTCAGGGGGGCTGCAAACCCGCATTTTATTCTATCCGAACGCGCATGCTCTAACTCGTTGCATTACCGACGCTTGTTTTGTCATCTCTCTTTCTACGCTACAACGCACAAATCTGTCAGCAATCAACCGTCAACGGTTTCTTCCGATAGTTGATATCGACATGGAACCGAGTTGCAGCGTTAAAAAGAGCAGTGGCAAAACAGACGTCGGTAGTGCAGCGAGTTAGAGCACGAGCCCTCTATGGGGTGGACTATAGGTTTGAGTCCTGTCTGACGGAAAAGTTTTTCACATCATTCAATATCATTGAACATATTATATGTACCATCACACCAGCCATAAAACTGTTAAATAAAAAGAATTGCTGTATTTAACACATAAATTTAAAAATTCGACAGTTTGAAATTTGACGTTTTCAGTGATAGACCAGGACTTTGGAAAGATTTCTGAGCGTACTGTAGCAGCCAAAAGAAGGCTGGGTTTCGCACTCGGTTCACACTCTTTGCTCCGCAACGTGAATGGGATTTCTTAACATCAGCAACAAGCCACCTCCACGACTGGCTCAAGAAACCCCACTGGGCCTCACCTTTCTCGGAATCAACGAGAAACGAAAATAATCTCAGTGCACATAGAAATGACGCTCTCCTTTACGGAGGTCGTGAAGTGAGTTGTCATTTTGTGAGCGCTTATCTTCTACTTCTACTTAAAACTATACGCGTATTGCTATTGCGCCTGTGCTAAATTACACCACCTTTCGCTATTCCCATACTACGCTCAATACGACGTTGTCCCAACGAGACAAACATCTTTTTTTCGATTTTCTCATATGTCATAGAATTCCTTTTATTCAACCGCCTCTAGCGATGGTATGACGTTACAAGTTTACCCACTGATATAGAGTGATGTGTGAAAACTTTCGCGTCAGGCGGGACTCGATCCCATATCATACTCTATCCAATAGCGAGTGCTCTAACCCGCTGCACTACTGACGCCATTTTGCTCACCACTCTCTCTGAGCTACAAAGCATCTGTCTGTCAGGAACAGCTGCCAACGGCTTGGCCCACGTAGTCGCTATCGACATTGAACGCAGTCACGCTGACACATATGGGGTCCCAGATAGAGTGAGATGTGGGTTCGAGTCCCGCCCGACGCGAGAGTTTTGCACTCTGCATCAGCGGGTATATTAAAATACACAAAAAAGATATACGAACGACGAGAGATCTTAATCAACCTTGATTTGCTTCTAAAGATTGTCAAAAAGCACAGATGAACGCTTAGAGAAACCAATAAGAAGACGAGACAAATCTGGTTATCAAGATTTATAGTGATTCTCCATCATGACAACTCTGTAAATCGGCCATGAAATGGCACATTGTTACCTAAAGAATGACCGACGATTATGGCATGACTCTGTTGACATTTCCGTCATATTTGGTCAGAATCACTATTGTGACCTAGTAGAGAATATATTATGTAAAATATTCGGTATCGACATTCGTTGCACCTCGATATCAATGAAGAAAATTCATAGAAACCTTGTGTTAGCTCATCAAACAATACAACATCAGAAGTACTCAAGGTTGCTGAGTGATACTCAAAACTTTGAACCTCAGGTGGAAGTTTAACTCGTTTTATACCCATACCCGAGAGCCCGTGTTACTTCGACACCAGCGAGACCACCGCAGTGCTATCACTTTTTCTTCAGTTATAGCTATATACAGCTATGATATCATTCTATAGTTAGATAGAACAAATCTTTCTGATTGAGGAAAATGTGTTTGATGTTTAGAAAGAACTTCTTAGAGCTCTGCAATTCGCACAAGAAGTGTTAGGTATCACACATCTGAAATATCGCTGTTTTCCGCACCCTTTCAGAAAACAAGGGTGTTTTTCAATTTTTTCTAGGTTGCTTCTTAGCTTAATCAATAGCTCAATTCTAGACAATTCCAGCGATCTACTAAGGTCCTGAAGGAAACCTTTCAGTTTGCTGTAACAGCTAAAATAAAAGTATGTTTTACACTTGAGGCGTTTTCAACGTGTCCTTCGTCGGGGAGAGCATTTCCCTCAGACTTTTCAAAACCATTCGATAGTCTGAATTTTGCTGATTTCAGTGATACATTTGATTTTTCGAAAAGACTCTAGTGAGCTGCAATAGGTTAGGGCGCGCAATGCAGCGACGGCACCTGGTCACCACGCATTGCCGGGTATGTGGATGGGATTTCGCAAACACTGGCCGCAATATTAGGCAAATTATTTTCAACAAATCTTTTTCTTACGAAAAAGCACATGGACATGTAGAAAAATTCTAGAGCGTCGGAGAGATCTCTGATGTTCATCAAAAATCCTTATGTGATTTATGCAGCGGATAGGTATTACACCTGTACACACACCTTAGCCAACTAGAAGCGCTCACTGAGGAGGAACTCAATATTCTTTCGGTCGTTACAAAGCTCGAAGAAGTCCTTTCCGAAAGCCAGGTATACCATTATAATCGGAAAGATTTTCTCTATCTAATTTTTAAAAGTTCATTACAACATAACTTTTATCTATTGAGAAATCTTCGAAAGAGGAACAAAATCTTATTTTGGCTGGTACGGCGCCAAAAATAAGCTATTCAAGGAATTGAACATGCCATTAATTCACTTAGCTTGAGCTATTGATAAATTACAGAATCGTTTCGTAAATGCAAAAAAATACGTTTTTACCGAGATCCCCAAGTGGCGCCCGCCATAATAGAAACAGTATCAAATAAAGTATGTTTCACATCCGCGCGCTCCTTCATTTCTAGCATGCGTACAATTCGATGGAAGCACGAAAAGCATATGAAAGTGTAGAGAAAATATCGGTTCTTTCTAGTTAGGAGGGAACCAATGAAAAATCGGCCTCATTCGTTGGAGAGAAACCTTTCAAAGGAGTGTTAGTAATCATACGAAAGCTGAGATTTCAGGCTAGAGCTTCACGTTGCTGTTTTTTCGACAACCTTTGATAACAATGTAGCAATCAAAAAAAATAAGGACGTTTCACAGTCGCCGTGCGCCTTCATTTCCATATGCGTATAATCAGCTGGAAGCAAGATAAACATATCAACCTGTAGGAATTTTTTTTGTACTATCAGAATCATATGTTTTTATTTGGAGTCTCTGTAGAAGCGGTGAAAAAATCCACAATTGAATAACAACATTTTGAACGCGATCGATCTCCCCGTTTGTGATTTAGCCGGTAAACAAGGTCGTCGGAAACGTAAGACTTAATCAGTTTTCCCTGCCAAACGGTACTTCCAGAGAATAAGCACAAAGTTGGAATCATTGGAACTTACGATATCGAATGATTACTGACAGTCTAAAGAAAGAGATCTGAGGCACAAATTTTTCTTTCTCCTACCGCTATCAAAAGAACTTTTTAAAAAAGCAAACACATTTTTGAGTTCTTCGTAAGTTGTGCTATCGAATAAGTTCCTAAGGAAAGAGCTTTGTTCAGCAAAATATAAGCGATATAAGGAAAAAGCACGCGGTTTTTGTAAAACGTAATATTGATTTGAATTGTTTTGATAAACCAGGAAAAGGTGCTGTAGCATGAAATCTCAGCTTTCGGATGGTTACCAACACTCGTATGAGAATTCTTTCCAGCGAATAAGGCCAGTTTTCATATGTTCCCTCTGAATCAGAAAGAACCAAAATCTCATAGTGTGTAAGTCAATCGTCTTATTTGGAGTTTCTTTCAAAGCGGAGGAAAAAGAATCCAAATAAATAATAAGTTGAACCTTTTATGCTTTTGAATGATTACTAACATTCCTATTAATTGCTGACCAGTGAATGAGGTTGAAATATCCATTTGTCACCTGATAACCGAAAACAGCCAACAATCTTTATTCATCACTTATTTAAACAGATTTACATCTCACGCTTGTATCAAACATCAACTCTAACTGGCAGTGTAGAGAAGTTGGATGAATGCTAACCCACTTTTTTTGAGAAAATGTCGCAAATTTCATACTGCTATCAAT
Source organism: Parelaphostrongylus tenuis (assembly GCA_019055375.1). Lineage (NCBI taxonomy): Eukaryota > Metazoa > Nematoda > Chromadorea > Rhabditida > Metastrongylidae > Parelaphostrongylus > Parelaphostrongylus tenuis. The sequence goes on along the minus strand of JAHQIW010004255.1, from coordinate 171,093 downwards.
GCATAATCTCCTTCGTGTAGCAAAATTAAAATCAGCCCAGTCAGCAGTGAAGAGAATATTGAGCATCATACTCCACATTCACCAGTAATCTTTGATGATGCCATAGTGCTCAGATTCCGCTAGCCAATCTGAAGCATTGTGCTCCGTAGAAGGCTATGTCCTACATGTTGCTATTACTAGATTGTTCCATAAGTTTTGGCACCAGAGCAATAAGTACATCAAATTTATAAACCACTAGTGAATAAAATTTGCATACTTAGTATCGTTCAATCTGGCATTTCTTTGCGAAATTTTGGTATACAACTTGCCCATACTTACTTTGAGATGGGGTTGTCGTGGAAACAAATTAGCTTGCTACTTATGCACGTATGGCACGTATGGTAAAATGCCAGTAAAAGCAGCGCGCAAAGATTAATGGCGCTTGAGGTGACGATACAGTTGCAGAAAGAACAACTATAAAGTGGTTCGCGAAATTCAAAACTGGACAGAATAGTTCGGAGGATCAGTCACGCTCAGCCGTCCACAGAAAGCTCCATCAATCTTGCGCGCCGCCCCATCCATTAAGGAAGCTGCCGTAGGCACATTCATGTGGCGTATCTAGCAACAAGTCTTTCGGATCCTATAAAGTTCATGGAATACAAATGACCGTGTAGGAATAAGGGTTAATTTTTGATCTAATAGCTTATGATCACCTCGCCCAATAGTCCACTGCTCCTTCGTAGCTGACAAGTGAATGAATAACGCAATGTGAACGAGGTTCATACCCACTGGAGTCACCTGATGTGAGAAAGACTAAATCACTTCCACCGAAAGACCAAATCGTGGACGAACAGCGCCGTGAACCGCCCTCGTACCTCAAGGAATTCCTCATTAGCCTAGGGATAGCAAACGCTCTCGATTTGAAATAGCAATCAGTCGTCGGCGGTGAAATTCTGGAGACGATTAACATGTGATTTATGGGGTAAAGTTGTTAAGTTAGAAACAGCAAAGTACAGAATGTACTACGACACTCATAATTCTTTAGAGAGGCCCACCGATAGATTTAAATCTGTACTTTCTTTATAATTCACACTTTCAAAGAGGAAAAACAAGTATTTATGAAAAGGCTATATTTAGGAACCTTTATCCAACAATGATAATAACTTACCGATTTTTCGTGATAATGAGATTTTGTTAGTATGAGGTTCTACTGCATATGTATTGAGAAATCCGCGGCAAATTGAAAGGACGGGTTGATTGCGGCAAGTGCAATTCGCCAGTAGTACAAGCAGAAGATGCCCCTTCTAAAACCCAATTTTGGTTTTGAAATTTTCATATTTTAAACTATCGAATGAATACTTATAATCTAATGGTACAGGTCTTTTCTAGAAAAAAACCTAGGGTTCACGAATGCAATCCTTGAAATGCGATTGCATGCGACAGAAATTGTTATCAAAAGTAGTGATTTTTCATAACAGCTTGGCGTTATTCTTTCTGGAAACACGTTCACAAAAGTTCTTAGGAAGACAACTTAATTTTTTCGGCAAAAAAAAGTTCGTAAGAATTGAAGCCTAACTATACGATCGTGAAAAATCCGCTATGAACTAGAAAAAAATCGACTGCCATTGTGAAACGTTATTTTTTTTTTAATTATTAATGGAACGTAATAAGGAAATTTTCTCACACAACAAGCTCACTATTCAAATAAAAATCTTTCAAGCTACCGACTGACTGCAAAAAACTTCAGCATTATGAGGGAAAATGTTCAATAACAATTAAAAAAACATTCCTTTTTGCAAAAGTGGGGTTTTTTCTTGAAAAAAAGTCAGATTTGGGAAGCATTAACGTTAACCTTGCTAAGGTTATTCATTTAGGAGTCTCGTCAGTGATATTTTATCGTTTTTTGATGATAATATTTCCCTAAGAACTCAAGTTGTATTGAATTTGAATTGAATAATTAAATAATAGCGAATTTGTATTGGAAACACGCACAACTCTTCGTAAACGTCCGAACGGGCGCCCAATGAGGCTCAAAGTGGCACTCATCCTCCGCAAAGAGCTATGTCAACACTTTCAATCGACCGTTTTCTATAAATTCATTGGCACTTCACAGTATGAACAACACTTATAAATGTGAGCATTCTAAGTCATTTCAGCACTCTGCCGCATTTTGTTCCTTTCTTCTCTTGTATATCGATGTGTTCGTTCCGACTTTTTCAGTAACATTCGGGAATCAGTTAATTTTTTCGGATAACTGCTGGAAGATTCTGCCTTGGTCTTCTCAGCGGCCATCATAATGGTATTCTTGTAGCGCTAAACTAACCAATATAGATAACATACCTATGAATTGGAATTTAAAAAAAGCTACCTGAAGTAAATCCCGTTCATTGCTATCACTGGAATAATAGTTGTTCGGTAATGACTCCACAACTTTCTTAATTGCGACATCAAGATTATCGCCATGAAAATATGAGCGTAAAATTGCAGATGTTCCTTGTAGAGAGAAGAACTTTCTCCTCTCCCCAGGTCTGTAAATAAATATCATTTTTTCTGTGACTGGAAGCAAGAAAAAAATTAACCTTTTGGGATCGCACAGCGCAACAAGCGAGAGGCGCGCGATTTTCGTCATTCAATTAGGGTTTTCCCTCCACTTGTAAAGCAAAACTTTAGTTTTTGTGTTACTCTAACACTCCATGATTTTCTCAGCATGGTTATACGTACTTCGTGCATACATAACTCTTTTTTAGGAGCGCATGTGGCGCAGTGGTTAGAGGTGCTCTGCATTGCACACGAGGTCAGTGGTTCAATCTCGGCTCGTGGTTCACCAAGCCATCCATCCTTCCGGGGTCGGTAAAGTGGTACCAGCACTGGTCTCAGACTTTTCTGGGAGGATAAGCAGCAACGACTCGGTCCAGCGAGAGGCCACCGCGAGTCATTGTAAAGGCCAGAAATGCATTCAATCACCTCAAACGGAGTGTTAAAAATTGAAGACGAATGCACGGCTCATCCCTCAGGGATTGATCAACGCCAAAAGCTTTATCCTTTGGCTTTATATAACTTTGTATGTGCCAAAAAGTTCGAGTGTAAAACGTAATCTTTTTTTTTAGCTCTTACAGTGTTCAGTGACAACATTTCAAAAAACCCATTACAGCATCGAAGATCTCGAGATTGGGGCTATCCACTGAGCAGTGAGGGCTTGTGGAAGAGCTATATACAAGCCCCACTGGAGCTAATAAAGCAAACTGAGGATGAAACATGATTTTATTTCCGCTGCTATAACATAATAGAAAGGCTTTTTCAAAATCAAACATATTGCTGAAATCGCAGAAATTCAAGCTTTCGAATGATTATCAAGTGTCTAAGAGAAAAGTTTTGTCCAGCGGGAAAGGCCTTCAAACAATCGTACACCTCAGCTAAAAAAGGTTGTTCCTTAGAGGTTGAAGCACGACAAAAAGGAAATTGAAAAAAGGAAGGTGAAACATCTGGAGAACTTGGAAAACATCTACCGAACATATCGTTCTATTGGCAGACGATAAGTCTCGATTCCATCCTTCTGAGCTGCTGATATGCTACTTGACCATGGTTGATAATCATTACTTGCACATACAACCACAGCACGAACATTTGATGGAGGTATTTCAGGAATGAATCGCGTTGAACGCCATGAAATGTACATCACATCTAAATTCAGGCTATAAGAATTACTCTTATTTTAACGCTTTTACAGCAGTATTACAATATTATAACTATATATTCAAGAATGTTGAGTAATAGGCAAATTTCTGTACCTCGGGCCAAAGTTGAACCCACGTCTCACTCAATCCGTAGACTTATGCTAACCGCTGAACTATCGAAGTTCCTGTTCCACTATCACTCTACTATCAGAACTCGTTTACTGTTGGCTGCTGACAGCTTCAAACAAATCGTGACGTAGAAAGAGTGAAGGCAGAATAGGAGCCCCCATAGCGTCGTGGAGCACGCCTTCGCGGTAAAAGGTAAGACGCGGGTTCAACTCCCGATTGAGGTTCACAGTTTCACTAATTACTCAACATTCTTGGACATCAGTTGAATTCAAGCAATCAGTGAACGCATGACTTTAAAATGTGAGAGATATTGTTGGAAATTTTATTCAACCGCTCTAATAGCAGTGCTATATTATTATAATGCCATATCAAGGAGGCTGAGTGATATGCAAGATATGACCCTAACAAAAAGTGGTAGCAGAGGGTGGCCTCGATAGCATAGTAGTAGCACACGCCTGGTATGGATGAGACGAGAGTTCAACTCGCGCTCGCGGCGAATATTTTGCATATCATCAACATCCTCGGATTTAACATATATAACAAAAAGATATTGTCTTGTTTTGTTAAAAGATAGAAAAGATCAAATGCTCCAATAGAAATCCATATCTACCCGAGCTGTTCACTCCACACGCTTCCAAAACACTTTTCGTAGTCAAAATGGGTGCAAATGGATGAGGAGAAGAAAGAAGAAGTTGAAGCATGAGGCGGTGGACCATAATGGAAAAATAGATACCTGAAAACCAATTGTAGACAGAGTAAAGTTCCTCTGAAAGTCCTTATAATTCCAGAACATAGACACAATAAGACACACAATGGGGTCTTTTTTCTTCACATAAAAATAAAAATCATCAATTACTCCCGAAAAGTCGAATCATAAAGACGATCTAAGCGTTTGTGAGGTATGCTTAGGGAAATCACGTGCTATTCCCACCTACTAGCGCATAAAATTATACAAAAAAGTCGAATTGATATTTTGAAAACCAACATCGGTTCTTTTCCGTTAACTGGCGACAAATGAATAAATGAACAAGAATAGTCTTTCACAGAATGGTTCAGCCCGTCTGACGAGATTGTCAAGGTCGAACACGTGTATCGGGATGTACAAGAACCCATTAACAGACCACATGACAGGTTGGCTCAGATAGCAATTATGATATAAACCCATTGATGTAGAGTGATATGCAAAACTTTCGCGTCAGGCGGGACTAGAACCCGCACCTCATTTTTTTCGGGAATGCGTGCTCTATGCGTTACACTACTGACGCCCATTTTGCACATCGCTCTTTCTTATGATAGATATTACGCAACTAAATTTTGCTCATCTACCTCAAGGTGTCAGTCGAATCGTGAAAGAATGCAAATTGATAATTTTCTCACAGTGTGCAATTACCTTCCCCTTGTTATTTACGACTTAACTCTTGAGTATCTCAGCAAGTTGGCTATCAGGGCGGAAGTTAGCTATTGATATATTGAACGGAATGCGTGAAGTCCAGTTACTGTCATGGAGTGCTTGAATTTGCCTGAAAAAAGGATACCTAGTAAGCCTGAAATGAGAGGAAACTTATGAGGGCTTAGATCAATACCTCGCAAATGCCGATTGTACAGCTGCACTATACTCTGTGAGAAATCGACAATCAATAACTAGCTTTGGAAGCATTTCGTCAGATCTTTCCAGTGAAAGGAGTCGACTTCCATACATACGATCTATGTCCCCTAAAATAGAAAAATCAGAAGTTCAGAGAAGGATGAAGCTTCCGGCATTGATCAGTCTCTGAGGGATACGCCATATATTCATCTTCATCCGTCACGGTAGCGTACCGATGTATCAAGTCAGTACTGCTATCCTTCCAGATAAGTCTCGTACCAATTAACCGACCCCGAGGGGATAAAGACCTACTGAGCCTTGAGCGCGACTTCGAACCATCGACCAGATGTGCATCGCAGATCACCTCAATCCATCGCACCACACGCGTCTGTATTCATACTTCGACTTGTCTCATCATTTCACTTGACTTGTACCACAGTATTCTTTAGTGTGCTGATCCCAGTACACTCAAGAATCCTTTACCTTATTCGAGTACAAATGAGTAATTGACCGCAAAGTGCTAGTGATCACTAGAAGGCTTAAGTCCGTGTCTACCGCAGTACGTGCTCCTTTTTGGAAAGTTTTACAACAGCCGCGCTTTCTAAATATAACTTCGCTGGAAGCACGAAAAGCACATGAACGTTCATAGGAAATCTTGTAGTGTCAGGGTCATACATTTTACGCAGAGTATCCTACGAGCGAATGTGGCGCAGTGGTTAGGGGTGCCCTGCGCCGCACACGATGTCAATGGTTCCATCATGCGCTCATAGCCCACCGAGTCATCCATCCCTCCGGGGTCGGTAAGTTGGTACCAGACAGGTCTCAGACTTGCCTGGGAGGATAAGCAGCACTGACTCGGTTCAGCGAGAGGCCTCCGCAAGTCATTGTAAAGGCCAGATATGCATTCAGTCACCTCAAACGAAGAGAAAAATTGACGACGAATGCATGGCACATCCCTCAGGGAATGATCAATGCCGAGAGCTTTATCCTTTCTCCTTTTTATCCTACGAGGCGGAGAAACAATTCCTAATTAAACAATAGACATCGCACTTCACATGTGAGTTACCTGAACGCCACTGATCGATCGCCATGTAGAAGCCGCGGGCAGCCCTCCCCCCTACCCCCTCGCGTTAATGGGTCAAAAACAGATGCCCGCGATCGTAAACTCGATCTTATTTTCCCTGCTACGCTGCATAGAAACGGTTTCCCAGAAAGTAAGCATAGCGTTCAGATAGTGGAAACTTACGCAATCGAACTGTTAATCACAGTTCGAAGGAATAATTCTGTCCTGCCAAAAATATGCGTGAATATAACACAAATGTTTTCTTACTGCTAGAGCGTTGAAAAAGGCTTTTCAAAAACTTTCGAATGATTTCCAACACTCTAATGAATAACTCTTGTCCAGCGAAAGTAGTCGCTTGTTCGATTGTCCCCGGATAACACAAAAGAACCCATTCAGTATTGGAATCGTCTCCTGGCTTGCCTAGGATTTCATCTTTTTCACGAACGTTGTAGAATACTAGTCGAGCACGCCTCGTTACAATCTCGAGGATAGCCAGGCTAGGACATTACGTAGGGCGTTCGCTACTATTTGCCGAAGGGTGATGGGTGAGATGGGACGTCACTCCGCGTCGAGCATTACTGCCCACTCGGCCAAGGGCCTCCAATCACAGGGTGACCACCAGAAAATTAAGACCTGCTCTATCGTGTGGGTTATTTCTAAGCTCTAACTATAGCAGAGCCAACCACTACAATCAGAAAATTCGCTTACTTCGGAAATCCTGACCACGAAGTTCAATGAAACTGTTGGAATCAGGGGGAGACGACATCTCCCCATTGTCTGCTTTGTCTTGCTTTGACACCGCTATCTGTAAAAGCTGACTTTCCTTGAACAACGTCAAGTCAGCCATAGAACCACTTATTTGACCTACTTGCCTTCTCCTTATCAGCTACTGTACCCGATGACACTTGGCTCTTTCGCTGAAGCCTCAAATCGTTCAGGAAATCACATCGTTCTTCGGCTGACCAGATACTAAAATATGTTGACCACATCGAGTCGTCGAATTTCGGTAAAGAATCCTGGCCGAAAAACTCCGCGAATATCTGAAATGATTAGTGGATCTAATGGATAACCGATGCAATAGTTATAGCATTTGATAGCTTTAATAATGGTGCCTTAGAAATCATGGTGGTGTCTAAGAGATCTCTGAGGTCTCAATAGTGTCTAAGAGGCCTTGGAAGTGCTAACGGTGTTTGAGAGGTCCTAAATGTCTTGGTGGAGTCAAAGAGGTCTTGGAAATCTTGGGAGAGTCTAAGATATCTTAGAGGTTTCAATGATGTGTATGAGTGTTAGAGGTCCTAGTGATACCTAAGAGGTACTAGTGGATTTTAAGAGGTCTTAGAGGTCCTCGTGGTGTCTGAGAGGTGTTAGAAGTCCCAGTGGAGTCGAAGAGGTCTTGGAACTCTCGATGAGTCTAAGAGGTCTTAGAGGTCTCAGTGGTGTCTAAGAGGTTTCAAAGGTCTTCGTGGTGTCTAGGAGGTCCCAGGAGATTCTGAAAGGTCTGAGAGGTCTCAGTGGTGTCTAAGAGGTTTCAGAGGTTTTCGTGGTGTCTAGGAGGTCCCAGTGGATTCTGAAAGGTCTGAGAGGTCTCAGTGGTGTCTAAGAGGTTCTAAAGTTCGCAATGGTGTCTAAGAGGTTTTAGAGGAGTCTACGAGTTCTTGTAAACTTGATGGAGTCTGAAAGGTCTTGAAGATATCAGTGGTGTCTGAGTGGTCTTAGAGGTCTCAGTAGTGTTCAATAGGTCTCAGAGCTCTCGGTGCTGTATAAGAGGTCTTGGCGATCTTGGAGGTCTCTGAGAACCTAGAGATCTCCTGTATCAGAAATTTTAGAAGTCCCAGTGGTGTCTAGAGGGTCCTAGTGGATTCTAAGAGATCTTAGAGATCTCAGTGGTGCTTGAGAGGCCTTAGAGGTGTCGCAAGGTCCAAGAGGCCTTGGAGGTCTTAGAAATCCTAGAGGTCTCCGGTGTCAGAAGTCTTAGAGGTCTCAGTGGCGCCTAAGAGATCTCAGAAATCTCAGTGTTTTTTAACAGGTCTCAGAGATCTCGTACTACAACAAATCCGTATAAAAGTACTTACTTGCAACTCGGAGATCAGCGAGGAGAGCTTTTCCCGATGAGATGGTCGTCGTATGAACTTCTTCACGAATGAATCCGAGGGAAAGAACAGCTTCAGATCGATAGTAGTAGTACGATCGTTTGGTGGCGAAGCGACGATGACTGGGGAGGAACTTTTCGAATAACAGCGCCGAAGCGCTCGGAACAAACGCTGAGCATTTCGCTGCATGATCTGCAAGGGATCCTACGAAGAATACGAAGAACTCGGGAAAGATACTTGTCGCGCAAAGACGTCTAACATGATGACAATGAATTAGCAGAAAAATCTAACGTGAACGAGAACGCAAAGAAAACGCGATATGATGGAAAAATTCGGAAGTTTTCTCTGCAACAATCTATCACAAAACTCGTAGAACCGACTGTAGATCAAATCCGACACGATGGAAAGCAATTTAATGCTTTTTTTGCCTTGGCAGGGACAATATCGCGTAAACATTAGTCATTAGTCTACTGTGATGAGTTGCATTCTGCATTGACCGTCTCCAGCGAATCCTATTACTAAAAACCTCACTTCTGTTAGTTGAAAGGAATACTGAGGATTAATCGGACAGCGTGAAAAAGGCGAATGAATCGAGCAATGGTTTCGAAGTAACTGAAAAAACCTCGTGTTTCACGATGGACTGAAGACGCGACTGCTTTTCACCTGCGGTTTTCATGCTCTACGGAGAAACCGCATGCGACTGCACGCGGACGAACGCACTCGGCTCATTCGTTTCGGATGCCGGGGGGGGGGGGGGGGGGCGTCGCTTTTGAAGTGTTTATTTGGCGTTTCGTGGTTCTTTGTCGTTCGTGATAGTCTTGTCCTCGTGGGATTCGTAGCTCTCTGATGATCACGTGCCTTATGATCCGATATCGATCGATCTGGGCCAAGCAGAAGCGTCCTGATTACTTTTAGTTGGTGGTTATTAGCCATATTAGCTAATTAGTAATTGCGGATCCTTTTGTGTGTCCGAAGAAAAAACCATATGATGATTTGCTTAGCCGACATTTTAGAAGGTTTAGTGGTACGCAAAAACTCGACCTGAGCCGGGAGTCGAACCCGCGTTTCACCCTTACCACCGATGACGCCTCCTACCCTTACACCACCAAGGCCACCCACTTTGCGAGCAGTCCCTCTCCTGTACGACCCATCGAAGCTTCAACAATCAACCTTCAACGAGTTAGGTCTTGTAGGCACATATCGGCATCAAACCCAGTTAAGCTGACACTTCTTCTCTTACGTAAAACCAATTTATTTTTCAGATTGACTGCTTTTTAGCAATGGTATGATGTTAAAACATCCACCAAAGAAGACTTAGTTTTGCGCAAAAATCCGACCACAGGCGGGAGCTGAACCCGCGTTTTACCCTTAATGGGAAAGGGGGCACCGCGTTACCACTACACCGTAAAGACCACCGCTTTGCCAACACTCTTTCTATTCAGTAGATTTACTAACATTTTTTAACATCACTCCGATAGATCTACTAGACTAGGGTTTATTAGGTTTAATAGATTAAAAGACTCATAAAACATCTTTATTAGATTTATTGATATCTTAATTCTCTTCAAAGATGATAATGAAGCTTACCGCCCGACTGACGAGGCTGTCAAGATCGAACACGGGTATCGCGCTCTATAAGTTGCCCTATAAAGGACGACGTGCATAGCTCAGAAAATGATTATCAGGCATATTGAATTTTGAGCGTGATCTGAAGAAAACACTTGAAACGAAAGGTCTTTAAAGATCTCAAGAAACTATCTTAAAAGATAGTTCCGCCTAGTAGTTTGCCGTTTGTAGCCATATAATGAGCCTTTGGCGCCTTCAAATCTCACGCCAGAAAGCGGTAGGCTCATTTTGTCGGTCGGCGAATTGTTCAAGTTTGAATTTGGACCGTTACGTGGTCGGGGCCTATGTGGCGGTGGGATCAAAGCCTGGCGGTACAACTGACGCCGCCGACGCTACGGACGCACTTCACCTTCAGTCGAAATGCCGCCATCGCCACCGCCACCATCCCCCAACTCTTCGGCTTTCCTTTTAATCTTAGAAACTTTATGAATTCTTTCATTCTTGTCTTTCACTGCTTTCTAGCAGTGATTTGTTAGTGTAAATTTCTCCTCAAAGACTTGATTAATGCGCAAAAACTTGACCTAAGCTGGAGTCGAACCCACGTTCCACCGCCTACCGGTAGTTCTAAGGAGCACCCTTGTCCTAAGAGACTTCAATCTGATGTGTTCTTGTTCATGTTGTATGGTCGTATCTTGTCTGCTCGAATCCACAGAGTTATATTGAGGACTATTTGTCAAGGCATTCCATGAGGCTTAGGGTAAAAGTTCGGTCACGACCCATCCAAATTTTGAAGTCGCGTCTTCACTTTAGTCGGAGATGCGTAGTTTGGCTTCCTCTTAGGTCAGCACGAGGAATTCATTTGATACTTATTGATCTAATGTTGCATTTTTGAGTGAAAAAGCGTGAGATATTGTTCAATGATCGCTGGTTGGTCAGGTAACCTTCAATGAACCGACGTCTATTTCCTTTGGATGACCTTTAGACTTCTCCCTGAGATACGCTCTGATCCTGAAGAAGACGAGGCACATGTAACAGAACGTTACTATCATCGCTCCTGTTACATTTATTGATTGATTTGTCATCGTCATCACCGATATCATCCGTAACTATCGATCCACACTTATATCGACCGAAGGGATCCCAGCTGTCATTCCGTTCATTTCGTTGTCCGACATCCATCGCCCACTCTGACTGCTGCTTGAGGATCTTCTTCATGAATATCGAGAAGTGCTGGTTGGGATCATTCCCACTAGAGTTTGCCGGGACGTTTCCATGTCCTCACGCAGTCTGATGTTTGACAGAGTTATGAATCAGGGAGTGTCTTTCCTGATTGTTCGGATGAAACCACCACAATGGACGATTATCGCGAGAGGAAGAAACAGTTAGAAAATTGATAGGGTTCGCACAACTTGTGAAGACGGACCGTCCCAGTAAGTAGAGTGTCCAAGTATCTGCTCCCATTTGCCAACACCGAAGGAACCCTTGTTGATCTCAGCGTGGTATAGAACCATCGACCTTGCGTGCATCGAACGCAGTCTAACCACTGTTCACCCCTCACCGCAAGTGTTGCTATATCACAGCCTGAGTGGTCCGATGGTTGTAATTGTAAGCATTCAGAATTGAGAGAACCACTGCTATACTTTAACCTTTAAACTGCTTCTACTGACGTTTATTCCTTTTTGATAAATATCGTCAATTAGTGATTTGAAATGGGTGAAACTTTGCTAAATTTCCTGGATTAGATTGAGTTGTAGCTTAAGTCTGTGATTCTTGAAGTCTTTCAATTCTTTGAGCTTTTATTTTCGATTTTTCATGTATTTTTCGAAGTTCGTTCTATGTCTAATTGGCATTTATCTATTCTGCAGTACGATTTTAACTTAGACATGTAGTTGCATACTTATTTCTTTAACTGTAAAATTGCATTTAGCTAATCAAGCAAATTTTTTCTTGTTTAACCACTCTTAGCGGTGTCATGATGTTACAAATATACCCAATGATGTTGAGAGATGTGCAAAACTTTTACGTCAGTATGGACTCGAACCCGCTTTCATCCTATTCGCGGTCGCGTGCTTAACGAATTGTACTACCAGCGTCTGTTTTTCCGCCACTCTTTCTACGCTGCAACGCATCAATTTATCAGTTAACCCTTTATGGACTAGAGCTTATCGATCGCACGGCACAACTCATAAGAGGCGCGCGAATTTCGTATTTCAAATAGGGTTTTTCCTTTTTAAAAAGTAGAACCTTAGGTTTTTTCTGTTGTTCTGATACTCCATGATTTTCTCTACATGGTCATGCGTTTTTCATGCCCATATAACTTTTCTATTCAATAAAAACTTTGAGTGCGAAACGTATTCTTCTATCCGCTCTTACAGCGCTCTATGATAACCTTTCAAAAACTAATTGTAGCATCGAAATCCTCGAGATTTAGGCTATCGAATGATTAGTAATAGTTTAACGAAGAGCCATATGCAAGCCCCAACCTGAGCAAATAAAGCAAACTAAGTGTGAAACATAGTCTTATTTTCACTGTTACAAAGTAATAAAAAGTTCTTTTCTTGAAAATCAAATACATTGTTAAACGCAGAGATTTAAGCTTTTGAATGATTACAAAGTGTCTGAGGGAAAACTTTTGCCCAGCGAGAAAGACCTTCAAACAATCGTGTACCTTAGCTGGTACACGTCGTCCCGTAGGAATTAACCGTCAGCGGTATGACCCGGTAGTCGATATCGACTCTGAATTTAGTCACGTTGACAGATATTGGCCATATGTGTGATCAAACAGAATTTTTTTTTATTTTAATCGCTTCTAGCGGTATTACGATGCCACAAATCTGTTTAATCACGCATATATGCAATATCTGTCAGCGTGATTGAGTTTATGTCGATATCGACTACCAGGCCAAACCGTTGACGGTTGGCTGCTGATAGAGTGATGCGTTTCGGCGTGAAAACAGTGGTGGCAAAACTGGTGTCGGTAGTGCGATGGATCAGAGCACGCGCCCTCGTAAGAGTGAAATGCGGGTTCGAGTCCCTCTTGGCGCGAAAGTTCTGCGCATCACTCAGCATCACTGGGCGTACAGATGATTTTTTTCATGGTTGACTCGGCGACAACTTTTCAGTATCTCTTTTGAACGGGGTTTTTCTATCATATGTCATTTTATTTGAAGTTTATGGAGATTATGGACCGTCTTACTAGTAGATCTACCAATGTTACTGTGGAGATAAAAGTTTGCTTTTGTGTCATGTATGTATAATTTCATCAGATAATCCGTGATTAAGTTGTATTTTCTTGGATATTAGTGTCTTTTTCTATGCAGTGATGCTAACGGACAATTTTTCAAAAATTTTATTGTTATTCTATAAATTTCAATGTTGTATCGGCATGGTAGTTATAGATTTACGGCAGATCAATGATCTTATAATTACACATTCAAAAGTACTTAGTGGTTATCGTAGAAAGAGTGTTAGCTTAGCGGTGGCCTCCATAGTGTAGTGGTAGCACGCCCTCGGTATGAGTGAACGTGGTTTCAACTCCCGCCTGGAGTCTAGTGTTTTGCATACCACTCAATATTCTTAAATGTATATTCGTAGCATCGTAACACTTCTGAAAAGCAATAAAAATAGAAAAATTCAACGAAATGTTTTCATTTGCAACGAAAGGAACAGTAGTACAAGATCTTAAGTTGATTAATGTTTCCTACACAGTTACGTTAAATATAGAGATGTGAGAACTTGGAAACAGAGCTATTAGACCTGGTATATAAGCCTCGTTTTGGTTGTTATGATAGCCATGGTTTTAGATCGAGGTGACGGTTGGTTGGGGGTAGTTTGGGTTCCGTAACCTAATAGAATATTCTTTGTTTGTTTTTGAAGCTGATGCCGTAACGTTTCTCAAAGTCATATGACCACTGCTTGGAGAGAGACGAGACGATTTTATGGCTTGAACCGGTCTCTTTGGTTACGATTGAGTGGTCAGGTCTTGTGCTTGGCCTTGTAACCAGCGATTCCATATAGGTTCTCCTTTCTTATGTTTCTCAGTCAGACGTTCATAGAGCATCTGTTCAACCTTCGAAGGCTGCTTTTTCTGTGCCCTTCTTCCTGGTTTCACCTGTAGTTCTGACTTGCGGATTTTCGGGAACATTTCGTAAAACGCATGTATTGGAAGTTGACGTGGTTGATTCACAATTCCATCGACAACTTTGCAAATTTCTCCCTCTGATTTGGCTGAATCGATTGAAGGTTTTCCGTCGAAATACGAGCGGCTATTGTCATCGGTTGGAGTGAAAAGTTCGAGGCGAAATTCCGCGGATGAGTCGTTTTCGTCTTGAGAATTTATATGAAACCTCCTTTTGAAGTTGTACAACCATCGCTGTGAAACTTGAAAAGTTGCATTCGTGTCTCCAATAAGTTCCTTGGCTGTTTCTATTAACCACTGATTACCAACTTTTCCATTGGTTTTCACTCGTTGACAGTATAAGGAAAACAGTCGCTGTTCAATTTCTGGAAATTGTGGACGTCTTCCACTTCTGCCAGACTTCAGTGATCCTGGTCTTGATTCTCGGATCATATCAATCTGAAAAAGTTAAATCAGTTCAAATTCGCTTATAATGATTGTGCAAAACCTATTGCTATCATAAATATACATCTAAGAGTTCCGAGTGGTATGCAAAACATTCACTCCAGGCTGGAGTTGAACCCGCGCATAATCAAAACAGCGCCGCGCGCTACTGCCACACCAGCACCTTCGAGGCCACGGTTTTGCTACCACGCATCTCAATAATGGCTTTAGTTTTTCGCTTTGGGTTTACTCAACCTACTACTATTGCATTGATGGATTGAAATATCGTTTTCGTTGCGAGCCCGTAGATCAGAAAGCTGTTAAGTTTATTAAGGAGAAGAGGTAGCACTAGAGTTTAGAGTTGTAGTACAGGTGAATAAGGTTTCTCCCCTATAACTCCCTAAATGTTAAGTTTTAGGATACCTAAGGAGTAAAAATTGGTCATATTTGTTTTTTTTCCGAGCAGATTAGTCAAGTACATAAAATGGTATGGGAGGCTCTACAAAAAGTGTAGCTTCATTGATTAGGGAACACGAGCTCGTTAAAAATCAACCGTGTAGATGTATCGAAATATAGGAGTAGAAAGTTGGTTCCATTCAGTTGTGATAATCAACTGATCAGAATCCATCTTAACTCTAACCTTGACTTAACAGCTTGTCAAGTTGTGACCTGGGTAGATCACAGGAGAGAGAATATTAGTGGATTTCTAAGAATGGAAGGGTTAATTGAATATCCTACCTTTGATAACCATCCGTTTAGCATAGACTTTGTGATTTGGAATTTCTTACAGGTGCGGTACTTGTTTTGTCCGTTCTTCTCGTAGAAATCGATGACCATGAGCTTGAACTCTCTTGGGTAAGACAATCTGTTGCAGCTTGCTGATGCTTCTGATTTGAACGCAATCCATTTACTACTTGTATCTCCATGAGTCGGCAGGACGGAATGCAAATTGGCTATGGTCGTTTGCAAATGGCTCCCATTATATGTCGTGTTTTGACGATTTTGTGCGGAGAGGTCTAATGGGACATTTTCCTCAGCTGAGAACAAACAGGGATGAAGTGGAATTGGTCGTCTCAAATGGTGATATGTCGAAGAAGAACTGGGGATTAAGGGTAGCGAAAGCTGCCCACTTGGCTCACTGATACTGGCATTATGGAGAGTTTCGTCGTATCTAGTGATTGGCTGTGCCGGTAGCATGTTCGATATAGTGAAAGTCATGTCGGTACATGCGTCGGTCGGTAGACGGGAAAGTGAGAATGTAGACAGCTCTCGCGCAATCGCGGGTCCGAACCAATGGAAAGGTCGCGCAGTTCGTGATTTTTACGTCAAGGCCATCTCGTTCGAATCGGCTTTATCGAAGGAATAACGACTGTTTTTGATTGAAAAGTCCTAGTTCGTGGAAAGACATGTGTCATAAGTATGTACAAATGGCATATTCTTCTTCATTTTATGTCTTTTTCCAGTATACGCGTGCATTTTGTGCCCGAAACACATATGTTCTTTATTTTTACATCAATGTTTTGTGAATAGGAAGCCGAACTTATACGCCAAGTACCTAAATCTTCTCGCGACATTACCTATTTTTTCAATTTGGGGTCTATAAACAATTTTTCATAAGGTTCGTTAAGGAGATGAGGGAAGATGAACCTGACGAAAGCAATCAAGTACAGCTGCCATCATCATCAAGTGCCTACGAATACTATAAAGATGATTTTGTAAGTTACTCTGACTTTTCTTAATGTCTAACGCTGAAGAGTGTATGTCGGTGCTATAGATTGTGGACGTTGACCGGACAATCGGTGCGTTGTTAGCCTCTTTAAATCTGGAAAATGCACGGCATCGCCGAACATCCGACGAAGATGATGAACTGCTTCGACTAACTCATCAGAGGATACACTCCGTCATTATGCGAGAGCAAGACGATTCCAGGTAGTCTTGCTCTTAAGCTCCTACTTTTCTTATTGATAAATGTCACATTACTGAAACTTTTTGGCCGTTATCTTTACCAGATTGTTTAGCCTTTAGCTTTTATTCCTTTAGCATACCTGGGAGTTCGCTACTGGTTTGAAGTTACAAAAAAAATACCAACCCGACTAGAAATGACATCTTATACAGTGTTATTCTATCTTTGGCCTAACCGTGTAGGTTTGATAGAGTATTTATGATGTTTCGTTCGAAGTGAAAATGAATAAATCATGTGGTGACGACCAATTCTTTAGTATAGGGATAAAGACTTATTTGCTGTGGCTATGAGTCCTAATCATACATAAGTGAGTTCTAATGAAAGGATTCTTAACCCTCTTCTGTCAGTTTGTATTACAGAAGACGGCGGTTGCGAAGGGCATTACCACCATCCAACTGTGTGCGAGAGCAGGTATGTGACCATGTTTGAATTTCGAACCAAAAGTAGCGCATATAACCATAAGTTTTGAGTACTTCAGAGTCTTTAATTTGTCTTACAAGAAGGTTTCTGATACTATTTTTCCAGATATTTTATCTTCGGAGACTTCCTCATGACTCAATACCAGCGCCTTCATACTATCCACGTCTCTTCAGTGCTCTTGATTGTATCGTTAAGGAATCATTTGATGAGGAATACCGTAAAGTGGCCATAGTCTTAGGTTTGTTTCCATGTGTTTTTGAAATTTGGGATAACCTATGATTAACGTCATTGTTGATGATTTTTCTATTTTAGGTCTGGTGGATTGTTTAGCTGAGCTATTAGTCTTAGAACTGTCTGTGTTTGGTTTTCCAACACGAAACGAGCACCGATCACTACGGAAGCTTATCGCGAATGCACTAACCAATTTAACATATGGTCATGCGGCGAGTAAACGCCGTCTATGCTTTTACTCTGGTTTTATACCGACTGTGGTGCTAATTATGAATGAGGCAAGAAATCTGGTGCAGGTACATATATTTTTTTCAAATCGATTTCATCGTTTGCTGCAGTTATTTCTTTTTTCTTTACATGGAAACTTTCTGCTGAGCCATCTCGATGTTCGCATCATATAGAGCGAAACCAGGTCACGGCCGACCATTAGCAATCTTTGACGTTTTCTGTTATACAATTTAGCTACCGAACACCACTCAAGGTTATACGCTAGGTGTTCCTTTTTATTCCGTCGTGATCGCATACGGATGTTTACTGAGAGAGATTCGAGAGAGAAAAGAGAGATTCGAGAGAGAGAGAGAGAGAGAGAGAGAGAGAGAGAGAGAAGAGATTTGTAAGTATAGGAAAAACCAGGGATTGAGTAAATCTCTACCAGCCATAATTTCATTCTTTTACGTGGATCAGAGCTTCTTATTCCCACTTATTTTCTCAATTCTCTAGTCATAACAATAGTATGATACCCAATAAGTAGTGTGATCTCATCGGATAAATTGGGAGGGGAGGTTGGGCTGAAGAATTTACATTTCTTTACGTCGTCTCATTTTCTGATTCTTGACTCGAACTTGTCACCTCACGATTGGAAAAATGTCCCAAGACTTGTCATATGTCCATGTCTATGGGAGCTACAAATTTTTTTTTTCTGCTCACGCTCACCCATTATTCTCACTCGGATACCTTTGACGGACATACAGATACATAGATCTCCATAAAATCACCCATATGAATAATTATTTGCCATCGCGCTTTGTTTCTGAGATAGCCAAAGTGTTGAGTATGTATTTGATTCGCAATTTTTTCTCTTAGCTGCCACGGATCTGTCAACAATCAGCTGACGGATCATGAACTCTGTCTCATGCAGACAAAGGTCAGAGTGAAACCTAGAGTATAGCGTTACTTTTATTGCTTATAATTGTTAAATTAGCTTCAAATCGCTCTCTTAACATGGTCACAATAATTCAGTTTGAATGCGTACACATCCGAGAAAATGTTGAACTTCTGAGCTGTAAACAGGCATAGTTCAAAGTGGAGTTTATTGAGTTAACTGACATATCGAGGTTAATCTTCAACAATAAAGTGGAATTTTTCTCTTCTATCATGATAAAACCAAATTTCTCGAGTCTACGAGCCGTTTTTCCTCATTTTTTTTGTCGCTACTAGTATTTCAACTAAATTCAACTATAAAAAAGAATGGACGAACCGGATTTTCTCCAGAAGGATGGTTGTCCCGAGTCATGTTGAGGATCAGCAGTACTAGCGTTGAAGTTTTTGAAACCGTTTTTTTTTTCAAATGCTTCATACGTGGCCATCTAACAGAAAATAAACTTCTCATTTACGAATTTTTCGAAGCCAATATTGTTTCGCGGGAATCGGTGACGAGTGGCTACTGATTCTCGGCGATGTTTCATGCGATGTTGATCCCACCTTCACTTCCTGACTCCCTCTTACCCTTTTCCATGGAGTGTTAGAAGTACTGGGACTCGCACAGTAGAAGAAAAAGCTGTAATACGGATCAAGTTATGTGATGGTAAAAGGAAAAAATGTACCTAAGTATGCAAATTCTAGATTGAGTAAGAAAAGCCTTGATACTCTAGGTCTATGCCGGTCTAGTTCGGAATTTGAGCTGGATGGCGGACGGTAAAATGAGTGATGCCCTTTCTCCTACTGCGAAGGCTTTATCACGTGCTGCTGTGATAGCTCACAACGAAAGAGACGAAGGTGATCTCTCTCAAAAATTATTCGTTTCTCTTTTTGAAGTTCAATGTTCACCAGCCAGAAATAATCTCATGCAGTGGGCATCACTGGCACTATGTCGTTGAAAAAACTTAGTGGAGCGTATACTTCTAGGCTGCGTGCGAGCCATTCTTAGTGCTCTATGGAATCTTGCTTCACATTCGGATCGTAATAAACGGGCTATATGTGATGAACCGGGCTTCCTTGCTGTTCTGACCACTTTACTTACTAACGATGCAAGAATGACGGTGAGAAATATCTATTGTCTTTGGTATGGGCGTCCTTAGATTGGTTTGATGGTTCAGCTCTTTTCAAATACAATGTGCCTTGTCAAAACAACTTCATTCCTATCATATTTTCCAGGCTGTCGTGGAAAGCGCGTCGGGTATTCTGAAATACGTTTCGCAGTATTTGTTGTCGAATTCGACTCATATCAGCGCAAGACCCGAATTAGCGATGCACCTGGTACAGTTGCTGAGTAGTGCTTCATTCACCATCGTAGCGAACACCCTTGGTGCCTTAGGCAATCTCATAGCAAAGGACCCACATTTGCAGGTATATGTTCTTGCGTGTATAGTTCATATGCCTGTTATTTATGTCATAATATGCTCGATTCCTTCCCTTTTACTCTAAGAAAAAATTGCATGACAAGCGTTTGCTACGCTGAGTCGCTCCAGGACAGCTAATTTTATTTTTCAATTTGTCTTTTGTAGTCGTAATTGTGCCATTATGCGCCTGAGAAAATTGAGTGATGCGCAAAAATTCGACTCCAAGCAAGAGTCGAACCCGCTTTTCACCCTTACAGGTAAAGGGGAGCGCGAGTTCAAGTCCCTCCTGGATCGAATTTTCCGCACCACTCAGTTTTTTTCGATGTCTGTTTGCGACATCATAGTAAAAAGCAGTTGGAAAGCAGTAAAGATCTTAGGTTGTACTTAGTTCCAGTTTTCTGACTTAGGTGAGATCAAAAGGGACGTTCAGAGTATGAAGGGTAAAAGGATGACAGGTGCAGGTAGTAATAGCTAAGTATTTGAATTTTACCGAGTTCCATTAAATCCTAGGGAGAGAAATTTGTCAGTCATTTTCGACTGGTCTAGTCATTTTTATGGTAAAATGGCGAGCGTTTTGATTTCTGATGATGATTTTTCGAGTGATTTCTAACGTATTCTTGTTAATGTTAGGAAACCAACGCGCGCTTTATCTTTGTTATGCCAAGGACGGTACCTTGTGATCGTAACATTGATTTATTCTGTTTCAGTCCTTGGTTCGACATGATGCGTTCGCTATGAATCAGCTTAATGTATTGCGGAATTCAGCTCGTGAAGATATTCGAGTTGCTGTAAAGGCGGTTCTCAGTCACCTTAATCAACCAATTGGCTACACTTGCTACCGAGGTAGGTTGTTGTCAAGTTGTAAGAACATCGTTCTCTGCAAAGTTTTCACTTAGATATGTCATCTTCGATTGGTTGTGAACCGATGTGTTCTATGCGTGACTCCCGCTTATTGACTCTTCGTGGAGTTAGAATGTCACCAGGTGGTATAGGAGGATTTAGTGCTCATCCTTCTGGCCCACCTTCGGCAGAACATCGATCTAGCAGTCTTCCTCGTCATTTTACTCGTGGAGTATGCACATCATCGGTTCAGAAGTGAGCTGTCTTTGCAAGATTTAACTATAATCCATTTATTTCAATCTTCTTCTGTCAAGTAAAAGATAATTGTTTTTTATCGTGTTATAGTTCTGCTCATCACTGTGTCGGCATTCATCCCTCTCCTTTGTCATCTGGTCCGCCGATGGGATTCGCATCGCCTCCAGGGCAAGATCGAGTTCATCACTTCGATGAGATTGCTCCTGTCCAGGTAGTTTCTATGTTTTCAAAAACTCAGACTGCGATTGTTGTTATTGTAGGTTGTTGCGATGAGAGAATGTCACCCGTTCATCATCACATTTGTGTACAAATATCTAAAATTTCGTTTTTTAGCCTTCAGTTGTGCCTGACGAAATTACGGGAGATCCCGATTTAGGGGACAGTGTTCGATGTACTCGTAGTGCTAGCGCTGCCTCTCTTGGTAGCGAATTACCGGTGATAATTATAACCATTTTTGTCTCGCATTTGGTCATTATTTCTTGTTTTTATATATCGCTATATTTTCCTCAGAATACGTCTACTGGTTGGCAAAGTTCTCTTGACACAGCCACTAACAGCAATCGAATGTCTCCAGTGTCTCCCTCTGATTTGCCTGATTCACCAACTCAGTGCTCAAAGATGGTACCAGAGTGTAAGTTCTTACATTCGTAGTTGTATCAGAAATGTTTTATATCATATTAAAGTTGTTAACTGGGCATTTGTTTTCTTCTAACACTCCAGTTTCATGCCCATCTTTCATTGAATTCTCATTTTTTATTTTATTTCCAATCACCTTCAGTGGAGAAGGATGTTCATAGCATGTTCCAAATTTAATCATAGGTTGATGAAAAGTCAGTTCAGTAGAGGAGCATATCTGCTATATGACGGATTAATCTGCTTTCAACTTCCAGCAGGTGATCCTTCAATTCCTCTCAGTGTCGCCGTTCGTGCTAACGTGGACGGCGCCTCTACAAGTGAACAACAGTCACGTTTGACGGCCAGCGACACCACTACCGCCATCATCGATGATCAGCCCACTCCGACATTTGCGGCAGTCCTTCACTCACATCCACAAACGGCGAGGTTTCTAGCAAATGAAGAAGTGCGTTCTGGTAAGCGCTAAATGCGTTTTTTTAGTAGTCTTGTGACGACTTCGTAGAATTTCATTATTATTAAGATATTCGTAATGCCCCATCTCTTGACGATATCTACGCCGTAGCAGGTAGTGTGGATGGAGCCGACCTACTAGCGAGATCTATTGAGGCGGTTCTGCCTCAGCCATCTCCACGATCGACTACACCTAGGCAACAAAGGTGTTCGCTAACATATTCATTTCTTACATATAGTTGTTGTTAGCCGTAGATTTCGAGAGATTTAGAGTGTTAAATCATAAAACTCGGTTCTGGGTTTTTTCTTGTGTTCGATTTTGCAATGGGAATAACAAATGCAATTAATTTAACTCCATCGTTACACCACAAGTTTGATTATTTCATGTTCATGAGAGTTTGGTTCTTTGCACCATTCAAAATCGTTTGAGTCTGCCTTAATTGCCATCAAGTGGTCATTGACTTGGGGAGAAGTTGTCCAGACATTCGCTGAAGTGATAGCAGATTGGTTGATGTTCCAAGTGTATAAAGCAGAATTACGTAGTTCAACTTATGGAGATTCCAAGTCTCACGGGATCGAACGATGTAGTGCGAAAGTAACAGAGGTTTCTCTTCGAGTAATGAATCTTACTGTTCGGTATTTTTCACGCTTAAAATGATCTGTGCAGACGTTCACATTTTGGTATTCATATTGAGAAGAAAGAATTCGTTGAGTTTTCGGATTTTGAAGCTGGAGGTCTTATATGAGTAATTTACAATAAAGTAATTTGGATGAGAAGAAAGACAGGTTGCCGAGTGGGTAATGAGGCTCGCCGCAGGTTTACGCGGATTTGATCCTTCACATCTAACGCTCTTCGCTAATCAATAACGAGTGCCCCAGAATGCCCATGCCTGGCTCTGGCTATCCTCGAGATTGCAGAAAGGTGTACTCAACCAGTTTCCTACGACGTTCATGAGGAGGTTCTTTAACAAGCGATGAATGGGAGCGACGAATCTCAAATACTACTACAAGTACTGGGACCCACATTGTATAAAAAAAAGAAAAAAGCTGTGATGTGAGTCAAATAAAGAGCCACGAAAGAAGTGAAGATGAGGAGATTTTTTGTATTTGTGAGGTTTTTCAGAAGGTTAGCTGATGAGAGACTTCTTGCCCATATGATAGAATCTGTACAGCCGTCACCTCAAAAGCCACGACACAGCCTGTCATCCATGCATCAGGGTGAGTTTTGAAATTTCGAGTTTATAGATCAGATTTTTTTTCTTTGTCATTGTTCTATGGAGATATCAATTCCAGCCAATGCAGATCGCTTGTTGAGTGCTTGCATTAATGCCGCTATGCCGCAACAACAATATTCCGATGATTCAAAAAACGGGAAGGGCGGACGTGGTTGCACTCCGGTGAGTCACTGCGTCCGCCCATCTTATTCAAACGCAAGTCACACCGTCAGGATGAATGTTGAAAGCAAGGAAAAGTGAGCAAATCATCTCTCTGTAATAACCTGACTTTGATGTTTCTGTGACTTTTTTACTGAATTTAAGGTTAGAACATTTGTTATCTATTAATGAAAATCAGTTATTGTTTCTTTTTGGTTATCCGGGGACAAACGAAAAACGACTCCTTTCGCTTAACAAAGGCTCTCTATTGCACTTTTAGTGATCATTCGAAAGCTGGAATCTTTGGCTACTCCGCTACATGGCCGTTTTTTGAAAAATTTACCTGATTATTTCTTCAGTATCTGGGGCTTACATCATTACGTCTCTCCTCAGAGAATTTACATTTATTAACATCATTAATTGTGCAATAACTTCCACAAGATGCACAAACATTTGGAAGAAGGATTTATAATGTACAAACACATCGTAGAATATAATTTTATATGTAATGTATAATGTATTTATCGGTTGTTTTCTGTTGATCAGGGAACAGTTGCAATGTTCCTACTACTGGTAGCCTTATTGAAGTCTGTTCAATGATCTTATGTTTTCTACAAATCATCTCTCTTTTGTGGCGATGAAAATCTAATTTCATTAAAAAACCAAACCATTTCAATTGTCAGCCAGTCAACCGTGCCGCGTGCTAAGTAAAAAGTCAACTTGGTACCCAGCGTGTTAACCAAATATCCACCTATATGCATGTACTATTTGTTTAGCGCTGATAGAGGTGATCATGATGGAAATTGTTTCTCACGCAAGTCTTCGGGGAGGTAAGATTTTGTACATAATATGTTTATACAGAATATAATCAAGGTAGGAATGTTGGTTCTTTTTGAGTTGGTCGGATAACGATAATGAGAATGTCGAACAACCAGATACAACCCTTCCACTCGACTGTTTTGTCGATGACGATATCACCATCGACTGTTCAGCAATAAGGTTAGAAAATTTTCTGACATCTATGAATTTCGTATGTATAAATTACTTCTTTATTGAGCAGTTTTACCCTTTTTGGGACTAATCTTTGACCACATAGTCAGTTTCATTCACATCCACATCCTCACGTAATTCTCTAATAAGATACTGTTAGCGTTAAATGTAGAAGAATAGTGTACAAAGTAAGACAAGGCCACTAGGAGCTGCAGAATACTAACACCCCCGGCGGTTAGTTTAAGTTTTTGCCGCGCTCTAATCATTGTTGTGTAACAGACATGAAAGGATAGAAGGATAAAGTTCCTGGCGTGATCAATTCCTGAAGGATGCGCCGTGTGTTCGTCTTCAGTTTTTCAACTTCGTTTGAAGTAACTGGATGCATATCTGTTCTTTACAGTAACTCGCGGTGGCTTGCCGCTGAACCGAGTCAGTGCTGCTCATCCTCCCAGACAGGTCTGCGACCGGTGTGGTACCAATTTACCGATCCTGGAGAGATGGACGGCTTGGTGAGGCATGAGCGCGAAATCGAACTATCGACCTTGTGTGCGACGCAGAGCACCTCTGACCACTGTGTCACATGCGCTATGTAACAAACATGGAGTTCAGTTGCTTGGGGGCGGGCTAGCACATTGGTCGATAATGCAGTTATCACAAAGCGACGTGACAAGCGATGTCCCTGGTCCAATCCCCTCCCCCCTCTTTTGCAATCAATCGACTGAGCGCCTAAGAACGCTTTGGCTCGGCTACATAGAGGTTTGCAAGGCATTGTTTCGACAAGCATTCTGCCATGTTTATGAATAAAAAATCGTTTAAGAAACAGTCGAAGCAACGCGTGAAATGCTTGAAGTCCTTTTGAAGAGAATGAATCTGAGGTTAGGAATGCAACAAGTGCTGGGATAATCATAGTAAACTTTCGGTGAATGTTTAGGTTGTTGCTCTTTGATGATCGCTCATCCAGTTTGAAATAACGAAAAAGTTTTTTTGTAATATCGGATCTTATTTCTCGACGTCACAGATCATTGTAGCTCACTATGCTTCTCACTTACAAAAGAATACTTTTAGCTTATCCTCTCGTGCTCATTCATCGTTAGCTACAACTGGACGTGCAACTCCGATCCAGTCAACTCCGGAGCAGGTTGTACGTCGTTCCAAATTCAACAATACAACTCACAGAACGCGCTTACCAAAGCCAGTAAGCAGTCAGTCATCTTTACAAGTAAGTTATGGCGGAATCATTCCGTATCTACCAATCACTATGTGAACTTCACTTGTTGTGAATTTATAGTTGTCATTTTTAGCATTGTAATCGAACTGGTACAAAATCAGTACCAAAAAGAGAAACTACGTCAGCTGTTGTGTCTCCTTGTAATTATACAAAATCGAAAGTGAGTTATGTGAAACACATCATTACGACTCATAGAAATCTGCTGACAGAACCATTTTTTGTAGTCAGATACGGTAATGAAGAAGTCAGGACTCGAAGAAAAATCGGCCACTTCAGTTGATTCAGGCCAAGTTCTGATTACTATGGTATAATTTTGTTCCTTTTCACTATGCTCTTCTTCTGACCAATGCTTGATTCTTGTATGTAATTGACTAACTGTCAAAGTTGGGAGTTTGTCATTTTTTAGATTTGTGCCTGTTTCTTAGCGTGTTGTGGGTTTTGTTCTTTTAGGTGATAATCTGATATTCTCGAGATTCGTCATATTCTTTCAATGCTTATTTTCCTGTTTTCCTTTCTCCCACATTATTATTCTGCCACTATTACGAGTTTTCCTATGTTATTATTTTGAAAATTTTCCTTGAGATTATTAATATGTTTTTCTAGTTATATTTTCGCTGAATAGATAATTTATACCAAATTGTGGTTAAAAATGAATAATCAATGTCTACAAAGAAATGTGGGGATATCACTGTGAAATCTGCATCGTTCTTCACCCTCGTCGTATAAATGAACGGAGTGGCGGAAATCTGATTACAAGATGGAGGCTACTTATGATTACTATAGCAAAAAGGATTATTCATGGTAGTCATCCATAAGTCATAGCTTCCAAGTTAATAAATAGCGTTTGAGGCTTCCATAAATTCAGAAAAAAAATGTGTGGAGAACAACATGTAATGTCATCCATTAGCTTTTTATATAAACTATTTTTCTAGAGTAGCAGAGAAATTTTTTCCCTGCAGCTTATTGCTTCGCACTTTTTAGTTAGGTACCTAGCAATTTAGTGATTACTGAACAAACCAACAATTTCTCAGAGTTTCCTTTCAGTGAGATAAGAGTTAGGAACACAAATGCAAAGGTATATCACGATGTCGGGAAAGGCGAATCGTTAAGGTCGTCCTATGGTGTATAATAGTTTATCTACTGTGCTCTGCTTGCTAAAAGGGCCGAAAAAGTGTACTATCTTTTGTATGAAGTGAATTATTAATGTGTGCGACAGAAGTACGAGAACGAGTAGCCTGTTGCGCCGAGCTGTTAGAGGATTGTGTGTGCTCACAGTTCGTCGAATTTTTGTGAGGTAGAGATGGTGCTTACCTATCACGGAAAACCTAACCGTGTCCTATGTAAAGTCAATTTTCCGATCACTCGAATAAAGGTTTATCCCATAAATTCTTTTACGTTTTAGAGAAGTAGATAGCATATTGTCGCTTGTTTATCACATAGGAATGCACTCAACCTCACGATTGACCAAATAGAAATTTACTAAATAATGGAGCTCTTTTGTTGCCTTTAGTATGCTTGATAAATACGAAAAACTCGTTAATAACACGTTATCGACAGTACTATGGAGCACAAACGCTACAACCACAAACGAGAACTCACTATAGCGCCACTAGCGACAAGTAGAACAGTATGACGGGCAAGCCATTGTAGGTTGAAGCTGTTAGATTACCAGGACAAAGAAGAGCCACTCAAACTCAAGTAATAGGTAATAATGTAGTGGCGAAGGCCAATTGAGAGGGACTAATTCTTTTCTACTTTTTGGATACTATGTCGTCAGTCTAGCCCTTGGCCTAATGAGGAGTAGGCCACACTCGATTTTACTCGAAGGGAATTGACGATGATATTTCACATAGGATGATATCGCTCAGTGAGAATTGACGATGATATTTCACATAGGATGATATCGCATATTTCTCTTTTCCTGGACCCAATCACACATTAGCGATTTTTGCAATATCAAACTGATTTTGGTGACCGATCAGAACATTTTGGTTGAATATCGGCAAAGGGGCTAGGTAGTCCCTTCTAAAATGATGAGAATTCTGATTGGGAAATATTTTTTAGATTGTGATAAACGGTAGCGTGAAACGTTGAGATTTAAGCAGAACCTAAAGCTACACTGACAAAGGCCTCTGCATTACAGCGGGTTGCACTTAGAAAGTAGGAGTATTACAATCTACTGCTATCAAATGACATTTACACTAATATTGCGAAATAAATAGCACTCAGCTGAACTGGAGTTCGAGTTGACCTCTTTCTTATCTTCCACAAGAAGACATCTATGGATCAGCGAGGGAACGATGTATTGTATGATGTTCTACAACACTGTTTCGGGTTATGCACGAAGCCTCTCTTTCTAGATCATGAAAACGTAAAAAAAAAGGATATTTTCAATCCCAAGACCTATTCTCCCTTAACTTCGGCATCCTACAATAATTTCTTGTTTTTTTGAGTCAAACACGAAATTCTTGTGATACAATTTATTGTGACATCTGACATTTCGACGATTTTGCCTTCTTCAGAGCCTGTAGAGATCAGATTGCTTACAACCAGTCAGCCAAACACCTCCACTATTTGGACAGAAAAAAGCATCAAGGCCTAGATTTTGAAATCCCGGGACCGACTATCTATTAACCTTGGCATAGTTTGAATAAATGAGTATCTTCTTCTGTTTAGCCTCTCCGAGGTGTTATTGATATTATTTATTGAATATCAGCGAAGCATATAACAATACTCATTTAGATTTTATTGGTATCAAGTGCAAAATAGCTTTTCAACATAGCGATTTTTATGAGTCGTCCACTGAATTGTCAATAGGAGACCATCCGTGTACAGCCCTGATTAACTGCGAATGCACTTTCCTCATCAAAATACTAGGTCTCCAAATAAGTTTCCGAACTTGGTCTAAAAATCCAAAAAATTACTTTTCCAAGTAATCGAAACTATCAAATAACATTGATTGAAGTATTCTCCGTCTGCATGGGTATAATTCTATCAACGCTCCGAGGAACAAATAAATTCCGCGCTCGCTCATAACACTAAATATTCTTCGATGCAAAGCAACCAGTCAATTCTCGATGCAAATGATTGATGTCTCAAAACTTCTTCTTGCCCAGCCAGTGCTCCAATGATCTGAAGAGGTGAAAATCGGGCGGAGACAGGCGCCTGGTTGCACGCTCGGGCTGTACAAGAGCCCTTACCAGACCACATGACAAGTTGGCTCAAATAATAATGAAAGGATCTAATGAAATTTGAGCGTGGTCTAAACAAAGCACTCAAAATAAAGGTATAATTATGATAAAAGCACCAGCCAAAGAGCAATCGAGTGCGCAACACTGTGTTAGATGAAAATCTCACTTGACATAGAGTGTAAAACGTACGTCTTCGATGACTCTCTATAAGGAGTGTAAGGCTCCCGAGAGAACTGACTATAAAAGATTGAAAGACGACGGGTTGTGCCCGGCTGACAGAGTCTGCAAGGACGAAACACGTGTATCAGGCTGTACAAGCCCTTACCAGACCACATGACGAGTTGGCTCAAATAGTAATGAAAGGATCTATCGAAACTTGAGCGTGGTCTAAACAAAGCACTCGAAATAAAGGAATAATTATATAATCTCAGGAAACTTGTTCACAAAGCCAAACCGTCATGCGCGTGCCACAATTTACGAGTCGCACAGAAGCAGAAGTATAAAATCGGGAAAGAGATTATGAAGTCGCATTGAGTATGGAATCGTTCTTATACGAGTACGAGGCAGCGATTTATCTTTTCGACGGGACTCTTCTTTTGTGAAAAAAGACCATTACCACTGTCCGCTGAAATCTCAGTAAGGTAGCATTAATCAGAAGGTTCATCAAATCATTAGAAAAAATGTGGCGTCTATTTACCGCCGATATATTCTATCATGATGCAGAAAACCGCTACTTAGACATGTGCTATGCGATTTCGTGACTAACCACTTTGGAATCATTCAAGGAGGCAGACGTGGAACTGACAAATATAGAAGTGAGCGTGTTTAGTAGTAAATTTAGTACTTTCCGTTATCTATGCTCGTTTTCAACCCTTCGGCAATAACGCATTTTCTGCCCATATTAAGGATTTTAATAGTCTGATAAGGACATTACATGTTTTGAGCTGATAGGTCTAGTGGTACACAGGGCCCTCTTTCGTCCTCTTCTGCTGCATACGTTAGGGCAGGGATAATCGTCGAGTCGAAAAGGTGGGCACGGAGTCGGATATTCTTAGTCCTCTTCACTACATCTTCGATGCTCTTAAGCGTTCCCCAAGCCGCTCGTTTCCTCCTGCTAAACTCTGGAGCTAGGCCGTTCATCGTGTTGATTTCACGACCTAGATAAACGTAGCTGGAGCATTCTGAGATTGTCTTTCCGTTGAGCGTGAACTGGGCATTCGAAACACATCCGTTCTTCATGAACATCGTTTTCGTTGGATTTAGTTGAAGTCCTATCTTTCCACAGGCGTTGTTGAAATTGGTCAACATTTGTTCTGCTTGGCTGATTCTTAATGTTATGAGGACGATGTCATCAGCGAAGCGAAGATATTTTAATTGTCAACCGTCATTTTCACTCCCATTTCGTCCCATTCTAATGTTCGCATGACATTTTGGAGGGTGCCAGTGAATGATTTTGGCGAAATTGTATCGCTTTGTCGAACTGCTCCTCTTACATCAATGGTGATATTGTTGTAGAATGGCGAAATTTTAATCGTGAAATCTTTATAAAGCTCACGATGGAGCATTATGTACCGAGTATGGACGCCCTGGTTATCCAGAGCCTCTACAACCGCTTCTGTCTCCACTGAGTCTAGGGCTTTCTTCGAATATTCAAATCAACGAAAGTGTGACAGAACGGTATTTTGTACTCTCGTGAAGCTTTAGTGAGTCTTCTGACCGTGGGATGTGGTCTAGGGTACAAAATCCTCTTCGGAACCCTGCTTGCTCGCATGGCAGCCCTTCGTCCATTGTTCTGTCAGTCCTTTTTAGAATGACTCGAGTGAAGAGTTTACAGACAACGGACAGCAAGCAGATTGGGCTATGATTGCCTATGTCGTGAAGGTCTCCCTTTTTGAACAACAATACGTTCTTGCTGGTCTTCCATTGAATGGGGACCTTGCATTCTGACAGGTAGCATTCAGCGATTGATGAGCCGAGCCAGGGTGTTGATGAAAACTGGCGGCAGGTTCTTCAGGTGTTCTGCTTTAATCCTGCCTGAACCTGGTGCTGTTCTGTTCTTCACCTACCATATAGCATGTCGGATTTCGGTTAGGGAGGACCGGTGGAACAAGAGATTCATCCTCTTTCAACTTATATGACGGTGAGAGGACGTGGCTAGCGGAGAGATCCGAGTAGTACTGGTGGATGATTTTCTCCACTGCCCTTCTGAAGCTGTAAGTATCCCATTAGGGCGTCGGAGTGCAACCATCTTGCCTTGTAAATGGTGAAGATTCGCTGCAACGTTTCGCGAGATCGAACGTAAGGTTCCGGTTGCCTGTAGCACGTGCGATTCCACGTGACGATAATTGTGTGTGGAATCGCACATTCAACATACGGTGAGATAATCACGTGGCGTTCTTCCAGAGTGATTGATTGTCAACTGCATGGAATATGCTATAAGATATACTAAAAGAATATATTGTCCTGAGCGAGCTCTCAAAATAGTCGAGTGCAAGGTACTGCTATATATGCTCTGCTAGCCGTAAGCCATGAAATCGACAATCAATCACTTTGAAAGAACGCCATGGTGACTCTTCTACCTTACGTTGAGCGTAAAAAGCGCAGCATCGATTTCTCGATGTAAGGGGCGGAACTGACTGAACCGAAAGGATCGTGCAACTGATAACGGTTGTTAGGTTTAAACACGTTTGTTGCACTATAGAAGTGCCGTAACGGACCTCATGAAAGGCTATCTTTAAAGAGTCAAACAAGAATGAGAACTCTGTAGTAAATCCCACGATTATCGATCCTTTGGATATATGGAGCCACTCTGACCGATAGACAGAGGCGCTGCATTCAGGGCGGAGTCCTCTTTGAAGGGCGCAGGCTCGAATAATGAATTTGTTCTGGTGTTCTAATTCGTTACTACTTCATCATAACTTGATTGAATTTGAAATAAATCAAAGGATTGCTTCGAGAGTGTGGTCATTCTGGCCGAGTGGTCTAAGGCGCTGCGTTCAGGTCGCAGTCCTCTTCGGAGGGCGCAGGTTCGAATCCTGCAGATGACATATCCTTTTCGCGCTATAATTCGGCTGTACTTCTCAGGAAACACGCGCGTTCACTTCAGTGCTTTCCAATTCGGAACGAAACCAATCCGGTGGGTTGCGAAACCCTAATCATCGTCATTCTGGCCGAATGGTCTAAGGCGCTGCGTTCAGGTCGCAGTCCTCTTCGGAGGGCGCAGGTTCGAATCCTGCGGATGACATATCCTTTTCGCGCTATAATTCGGCTGTACTTCTCAGGAAACACGCGCGTTCACTTCAGTGCTTTCCAATTCGGAACGAAACCAATCCGGTGGGTTGCGAAACACTAATCATCGTCATTCTGGCCGAGTGGTCTAAGGCGCTGCGTTCAGGTCGCAGTCCTCTTCGGAGGGCGCAGGTTCGAATCCTGCGGATGACATATCCTTTTCGCGCTATAATTCGGCTGTACTTCTCAGGAAACACCCGCGTTCACTTCAGTGCTTTCCAATTCGGAACGAAACCAATCCGCTGGGTTGCGAAACCCTAATCATCGTCATTCTGGCCGAGTGATCTAAGGCGCTGCGTTCAGGTCGCAGTCCTCTTCGGAGGGCGCAGGTTCGAATCCTGCGGATGACATATCCTTTTCGCGCTATAATTCGGCTGTACTTCTCAGGAAACACGCGCGTTCACTTCAGTGCTTTCCAATTCGGAACGAAACCAATCTGGTGGTATGCGAAACCCTAATCATCGTCATTCTGGCCGAGTGGTCTAAGGCGCTGCGTTCAGGTCGCAGTCCTCTTCGGAGGGCGCAGGTTCGAATCCTGCGGATGACATATCCTTTTCGCGCTATAATTCGGCTGTACTTCTCAGGAAACACCCGCGTTCACTTCAGTGCTTTCCAAGTCGGAACGAAACCAATCCGGTGGTATGCGAAACCCTAATCATCGTCATTCTGGCCGAGTGGTCTAAGGCGCTGCGTTCAGGTCGCAGTCCTCTTCGGAGGGCGCAGGTTCGAATCCTGCGGATGACATATCCTTTTCGCGCTATAATTCGGCTGTCCAATTCGGAACGAAACCAATCCGCTGGGTTGCGAAACCCTAATCATCGTCATTCTGGCCGAGTGGTCTAAGGCGCTGCGTTCAGGTCGCAGTCCTCTTCGGAGGGCGCAGGTTCGAATCCTGCGGATGACATATCCTTTTCGCGCTATAATTCGGCTGTACTTCTCAGGAAACACCCGCGTTCACTTCAGTGCTTTCCAATTCGGAACGAAACCAATCCGGTGGTATGCGAAACCCTAATCCTCGTCATTCTGGCCGAGTGGTCTAAGGCGCTGCGTTCAGGTCGCAGTCCTCTTCGGAGGGCGCAGGTTCGAATCCTGCGGATGACATATCCTTTTCGCGCTATAATTCGGCTGTACTTCTCAGGAAACACGCGCGTTCACTTCAGTGCTTTCCAATTCGGAACGAAACCAATCCGGTGGGTTGCGAAACCCTAATCATCGTCATTCTGGCCGAGTGATCTAAGGCGCTGCGTTCAGGTCGCAGTCCTCTTCGGAGGGCGCAGGTTCGAATCCTGCGGATGACATATCCTTTTCGCGCTATAATTCGGCTGTACTTCTCAGGAAACACGCGCGTTCACTTCAGTGCTTTCCAATTCGGAACGAAACCAATCCGGTGGTATGCGAAGCCCTAATCATCGTCATTCTGGCCGAGTGGTCTAAGGCGCTGCGTTCAGGTCGCAGTCCTCTTCGGAGGGCGCAGGTTCGAATCCTGCGGATGACATATCCTTTTCGCGCTATAATTCGGCTGTACTTCTCAGGAAACACCCGCGTTCACTTCAGTGCTTTCCAATTCGGAACGAAACCAATCCGGTGGTATGCGAAACCCTAATCATCGTCATTCTGGCCGAGTGGTCTAAGGCGCTGCGTTCAGGTCGCAGTCCTCTTCGGAGGGCGCAGGTTCGAATCCTGCGGATGACATATCCTTTTCGCGCTATAATTCGGCTGTACTTCTCAGGAAACACCCGCGTTCACTTCAGTGCTTTCCAATTCGGAACGAAACCAATCCGGTGGGTTGCGAAACCCTAATCATCGTCATTCTGGCCGAGTGATCTAAGGCGCTGCGTTCAGGTCGCAGTCCTCTTCGGAGGGCGCAGGTTCGAATCCTGCGGATGACATATCCTTTTCGCGCTATAATTCGGCTGTACTTCTCAGGAAACACGCGCGTTCACTTCAGTGCTTTCCAGTTCGGAACGAAACCAATCCGGTGGGTTGCGAAACCCTAATCATCGTCATTCTGGCCGAGTGGTCTAAGGCGCTGCGTTCAGGTCGCAGTCCTCTTCTTGGGGCGCAGGTTCGAATCCTGCGGATGACACATCCTTTTCGCCCTACAAGTCTGCCGTACATTTCAGGAAACACGCGCGTTCACTTCAGTGAACATCAGTCAAGCGGAACGAATGTTGACCGATTTCGATAACGCCTGTGGAAAGATCGATCTTCAACTAAATCTAACGAAAACAATGTTCATGAGGAACGGATGGGTTTCGAATGCCCCATTCACGCTCAACGGAGCGACAATCTCCAAATGCTCCAGTTGCATCTATCTAGGTCGTGAAATCAACATGATGAACGACCTAGCTCCAGAGTTGAGCAGGAGGAAACGAGCGGCTTGGGGAACGTTCAAGAGCATCGAAGATGTAGTGAAGAGGACAAAGAACATCCTACTTCGTGCCCACTTTTTCGACTCGACAATTATCCCTGCCCTAACGTATGCAGCAGAAACGTGGTCGCTACGTAAGTAGGATGAAAGATTACTTGGCGTTATCGAACGCGCAGTCGAAAGGTCGATGCTAGGAGTATGCCGTATCTCGCAAGTGAGAGTAAGGATCCGATGTTCCGACCTACGTCAAAGATCGAAAATTAGTGTGCCGTTCTACACGCCAGGATATCGAAAATAAGGTGGGCCGGACACGTGATGCGCTTCAACGACAACCGATGGACGAGAGCCGTTACCGACTGGATTCCTCGGGACGTCAAGCGCTCTGAAGGAAGACGACTGACCCGTTGCTCCGATTTCTTCACGGAAGCGATGGAAGAAACATATGATGCTCAGCGAATCCCTAGAGCGAAGAGGACCCACTGGGCTACTTTTGCACGCCATAGGGATAAATGGAAGAGTTGCTGGTAACCGCTCGAGTCACTCGACGATCAGGGACGACAGGTGATACAGGCGATATACTGTTGTATGCGAGGTAACAAAAAACAGTGATTATAAAGGTATTATTCAATTTAGCAGCCATGAGCAGTCGACTGTTAATCACTACAATGTCAGGCGACCTTAACATTAAATATTTAGTAATTTGTTATCTCTGCAGTGCAGTGATCTCTTTATCGACGTGTAGTATGACATCGCCGTCGCCGATTCGGCTGCATGTAGGGGTATATTCCCTTACAGAGAGTGGCTGAAACGACAGGCACCGTGCTAATGATGAGGCTAAAAGACCGAAATATACATCTAGCACTACATAACCGCCATAAAGGACCTCGTGAAGGGCTTAAAATATATTACTAGATTATATATTGTTTCAAGCGAGGTTTCGAAAAATAAAACAGTTGAATGTAAAAGTGTTCGATAATCTTGACGTTATCACTCAACCGTTTTGATAATGATTGAAGGCGGCTACTAAGATTGTCAAAACACAATTTGTAGAGGTGTTTTTTACCTACCTAGAGTTGAAGAACATCGACAGTTGTTATTGGAAAGCTGTGACAATGGACGGCATCCGTTCACTAATGTGCGCTTGAGTGGCGAGCACAGTGGTAATAAGGCCGATTATCATGAGAGTGGTTTTGTTTCATTCCCTTCTCCCAAGGATACATCAAGTCGATCATTTCTCCGGAACTGATAATGGTATCAGATTTGCTAGTGAAAATCTGCTTTCTGCAATTCATTAAAAAAGTTCGCTTATCTCGAAACGCTAGAGGATGATTCGACCAGTATTCAACGACTTTCATGTTAAAAAGAAAACCAGCCAAACCCTCACGCGACGAATTTGTAGACGTTTGTAAACCTGTGTGGAGGATGCATGAGCCGAGACGAACTGAATGCAAATGGTGCCGGGGCATTTATCGTCAAGTACAGATCGTGTGGAAAAAATGAGTGAAAACCAAACGTTTGAGTAGAATCACCTGCAATGAACAATCTCTATATATGGAAATAGGCACTTTCCCTTAGCAAAAGTGATACTGAGTAGGTACGAAGTCAACGAAATCCAAATTTACGAATTCACCCTGATGATCAACAAGAGAATGCTTCATTTCTTGTGTATTTCACACAGCGAGCAAAAGACATTTGCAGTGAGACTTGTGATGCATAACCACAAATCTAGTATGATACAAGTGGAACTCAAAATCTAAGGCAGGAAGAAATTTTTGATGGCTTTATGGAAGTGTGGGCCGCCGCTGAAAAACATAGTCGCGATCCGACTCTATGACACAAATTCGTCGATTTTTGTGTTCTACTCAAAACTTGGCATTCTTGAGGTTATACTTTACACCGCACCTATTGTTAATAATGAAGGACACATCCACTGTCATACCAGAACATTTTCAAAGTGCTCTAGTCAAGAATTTGAGTCGATGAATAAAATCGTTTCGCTCATCCAGTGCTTTTTTAATTTGAGAAGTTGCATGCGATTTCTCCTCCCCGCTGAATATGCTAATTCCTTTAGCCTAGTTGAAGATTTGTCCTGTCTTGACGTTGAAGTGGATAAAATTTGTTACAATAATATCATCACCAAATAACACTTTTGTATGGATTAATAAGCTGAAGACATGCAACTTTGATGAGCCTACTTTGAAAATGCTGTATTTTTCAGCTTTCCTTTTCTTGTAACCCATCTAATTTGATTTTATTTACGAATTCTCATAAACTTTTGAAGAGATTTCTACTTATAAATACCGTTATGAACAGATTTTTCCTAGAAATACCTAGGAGTAGCGCCTTGTACTAGCACTGACGTCGTTTTACAAATAATCGTTTTTCAGTAAAATAATACGTGGGACCTATAATAACTCTCTCAAATCGGATGGGTACTGGCAGTGTCGTAGATCATAATGGCGAATCACCTCGGATGGGTTGTCTTCGTTGTAAGATTTCTCTTTCGCTGTATTGTAATTTTAATTGTCATATTTGTTGCATTTACAAAATAGCTCAATTTCAAGGAAACCGCTAACAGTTACTGCCCAGTCTATTACTTTTTTCTCCTTAAGTTCTTTTCAAGAAAATAACTCTAGCATTATACTACTTGTGCATCATAGTCACAAATCTACTGTACCTTTGTAGGGATCTCTATTCGGTCAGTCGTTTGGTCACACGACGTGTAACCAGATAGAAGGATGGAAAGATTTTTTTAGTTTTGAGAGGACAAATGAATATTCGACCTCATTCGCTGGACAGCTACTTTTTATAGGAGTGCTAGTAACTACTTGAAAGCTTATACCTCTGGTTAGAGTAGTACGTAACCTGTTTTCGAAAAAACCCTTTTATGAAGCTGTGAAATCCAAAATAAAATTATCTTCACATGCCCATATCTTCCGACAGAGCTCTATCTTTGAACTTCAGCAATCATTTGATAGCGCAATGTTTGCTGATTCCGAAAATGTGCTTATCTCCTGAAAAAGCCGCTTTTCTGCAACGCAGCAGGGAAATAAGATTGAATTAGCATGCACGAGCAGGTGGTCTTTGGACAATTCACGGACCGCTAGGTGAGGCGGAATGGGCGTTTGGCAATTATCGATCGGTATTCGCCCAGTCTGACGATGGTACGATTACGAATTGTTTCGCCGCTTTGAAAGAATAACTCCAGATGAAGCGTATGACTCTGCTACAAAAAAAAAACTTCAAATACTTTAATTTTGCCACGCATACGGATAAATCAATCATCATTGGGATTATTTTGTTGGAATTCAGGAGGCCAGAACGTCCTAATTGCTTCCAACAATGACTCAAAGACATTCAGATACTACGAGATTTTCTCTTCACGTTAATTTGTTTGAAAATCGTTCGATCATCGCGTCAGCCGACTTCGCTGCTTCACCTAATGGCTCGTGAATTGGCCAAAGAACACCTTGCTCGCGCATGTGAATCAAACTTATTTTCCTCGCTGCGCTGCACAGAAATAGCCCTTTTTGGATACAAGCACAGCGTTAGAATCAGCAAATATTACGCTGTCAAATGATTACCCAACAGTCCAAAGAAAGAGCTCTGTTTGGCGAGAAATATACGCGTGTGAAACATAAGATTTCCTTCTGTAACAACGTCAAAAAATTTTTTTTCTAGAAAAGCGGTCACATAGGGTTGCACCTAGAGATTCAAGCTTTCGAATGATCACTAACACTTTTACGAAAAGCTCCTGCTTGCCCAGCGATTGAGGTCGGACATTTATTCGTCCTCTCAGATACGAAAAGAACCATCAACGAGTGTGAAAGATAATATTTTTTTGCAGCTGACACGCATTAAAAAGGCTTGTGAAAACTAGACACATCAGTGAAATCGCCAAGATGCAAGCTTTTGAACAGCTATCAAAATTCTAGACAAAAGGTTTTCTCAGCGAGAAGGGTCTCTAGAAAACCTTGTATCTTTTTGAAAAAAACGCCCTCAGAAAGCGTTAGGGAGTATTTTGCGCTTCGATCAGGAAAACAGAGGACGAACATTCTGCATCAGTTGCGCTAACTTGACTACACCTTCTTTGTACTCTACATGTCAAATCAATCAGAATACTGCTTTGAAGTAACTTTAAACTTTATAAGAGGCGATTAAGAACGTCTCCAACAAATGAACTCATGTATGCTCACAAAGGGAAAGATTGGTAAGCTACACATAAATATTCACCTCACATGTTTACAGCTCTGCAAGGCTTAAGTGGCTCAGGGTTGTTCTAGTCTGTCTGAATCTCGCAGAACTAAGGCAACGAGTTTTATCCATGATACACATTCACTTGCATCCAATTTTTCTATGAAGAACCTGATCATACAAGCAAGAAGAACAATCTTCAGCGTCATCGGATTAATTGGGACGAGAATACGTCATTCACTTTATGCCGCCTGTAACAGCGAAGAAGAATCGCCTCTCAGAGCATAGGATGGTAGAAGGGCCTAAGACGCTGGCGTTCTCGTAAGCTCAAGTTCGGCTAAGAATGCTGACATCCTCAATGTTTATGTGCCGATCGAACTAAGGCAAAGACGAAGACGAATTGTCTATATGGACTTAAAGAAGTTCTGCAGGAACAACCATACATTCTCCAGAGCCATCGTTGGAGATTTGAACTCAAAAATTTGACCCAGAATAATTTTTGGAATATTGAATATTGAGAAAAAATTGAGATCTACAGATTTGAGTTCAACGAGCAGGGTGAGAGACCATCTGAGTTTACCATGACGACCAGATTTATTCATAGTGGCTCACATGCCCAAACCCCTAACCGTATCGGTGAATGTGATAATTTCTCATTGAACGATACCATAGCGAGGTAGTCTACAATATTATAAGTCGAAGTATGTCGCTGTTGTCCCAAAGTTACACGGGATCACACATCACCTCCTTGGCTAAAGTTTTCATTTCTCACAGCCACTAAGCACAAAAAACAAATTCCTATGACAGCCATAAACAGGAATTCGCTTGAGTAATTTCTTAGCTCTTAGAAAGATGTCGGTATATACAATTATGCCACCAGCCCTCTCGACACATTCACGTTAGCGCTATGAAAGCTGAAAGTACAAAAGTCACAAAATAAGCCTCTTATCTTTCTGGGTTGAAAAAACTAGTGCAAAGACTGTTTGAGAAAACTAACTCTCTGCGGTTCAAGTGGTAACGCTCTACCTTTGCTACCTCAGAATACTAGGTAGAACCAACTCAGGTTTCAGTCAAGCTACTCGAAATCGTCTTACAATGAAGCTGGGAGCATTTCTGTCATAGTGTAAAAAGATTGGTTAATAAAAGAGCCGATATTATTCAAAAAAATGGAACAATCTGGCTGAACCAAAAAAGACTGAGCATCACTGAGACTTTACAGTATGCCAGTCTTCGTTTTGTCAGTGCTGTCTTATCTTCTCGAACAAGCAATGCTCAATAGTCACTGAAGCGAGATAGGGAAAAAGGGGAAAATAAATGTGAAGGAAGCTTAAATTTCCATAAAACATTCGTTCGAAAGATGAAAGATCATGATGGGATAGAAGCTCACTAAGAATTT
Organism: Parelaphostrongylus tenuis; assembly: GCA_019055375.1. Classification (NCBI taxonomy): domain Eukaryota; kingdom Metazoa; phylum Nematoda; class Chromadorea; order Rhabditida; family Metastrongylidae; genus Parelaphostrongylus; species Parelaphostrongylus tenuis. The sequence goes on along the minus strand of JAHQIW010004255.1, from coordinate 131,062 downwards.
TCTCGTAATCAAACGAAATATCCGTCCAAACGAAAGCATCGCCCACGACATGATGACAAAGGCTGATGGCAGTTAAAGGTTGTTGGGAGAACGAATGCAAGAGAAACGCGCGACAACTCAGGTAAGAGACCAGCTGTGAGGAACGTGCATGTCGCTGACTTAAGTAGACTAAATCGCGGCAATGAACGGCTTATTGAAGAAGAAATTATTCAAACTCAAAAATGTGAAGATTAAGCTGTCTCCTAAGGTGACAAGATGCGAAGAAATAAAAGAAATTATCGATGAGCATACCTACTGAAGGATGCATTAAGACGTTCATATGACTAAGTTAGTCAAATATACGTTTTGACAAAATGAGTGATAAAATATTCTAAAAACTTTTCTGCGCAGCCTCACTGCATATGCACGAATCTATTTTACCTTGTAAAGAGATACGAATGTGTTGCGTCCATCAATACTAATAATTTAGAGGGAGTATTAATTTTTGCATGTGGCGCAGTGTTTGGAGGTGAACTGCGTAACACGCAAGGTTGATAGCTCAATCGCGCGTCCATGGCCCACCAATCCATCGATCCTTCCGGGTCATTAATTGGTAGCGAACTGATCGTAGACTGACTTGTCTGGGCGGATAAGCAGCACTGACTCGATACAGTGGGAGGCCACCGCGAGTAACTGTAAAGGCCAGATATGCATTCAATCACCTCAAACGAAATTAAAAATTGAAGACGAATGCATGGCGAATCCCTTAGGGACTGATAAACACCGAGAGCTTCATCCTTTTTATATAAGTACTATATTTCCCGATGACTACGGTGGTCTGAAACTACATACAAGATGGGGAAGACAGTAGTCTGTACCGATCTGTTCAATGTAAAGCTATGCCGACGGAAAAAAAATATGCTGAGTTTTGAGATCACTGTGTCTATCGGGTGATTCCTATTCTTGTGCTCTCGTACTTCCTCGCCTTCATCTGGACCTGCTTGTTCGAGATCCCGACAACAAATCTTGAAAAGATGCTCGTGGCATCCCTAATTCCACAGAGGGAAGGGCAACCGTTGCGTTCAAAACCTTCACCTGTATTGAATTCTGACAAATAGATACAGTCAGGGGACGAGTAGATTCAAAAAAGGAAAATCTGAAAATCTAATCTAGTATTAAGTGTCATAAAAGTCATCTCTTTTTGCACTTGAGATTTCTGGGAGTTCATAACTTCTTACCATGGCGATGTTTATATGTGTTAACACATAAAAAATTGATCCATCGTATCTTGAATAGGATAGAGCATTCTTTCAATGTTATAGAGCTCCACATCCCATAAATATAAACTAGAACCGATTCCATAAGTACTACTTCCCTTCACAGTATGGATAGTGGAAATAAGCAAATCTGTATGAAATGTACGTTATATTCGGCTTGCATCGGTTTAGTGGAGGTCCTACATAGTAAATTCATATAGGTTCTATTTCATTCTTTCACATAAACTTCCAGTCAAAATTTCTCGACTCAAACAAATGTGATAGTCATTCTCGTCTAATGTGTGAACACAGTGTTGTGAACGATTACACTTTCCTTGAGATACTAAACTTCTTGAGGAGAGTTGCATATGGAAACAGGATTTGAAGATTGATTTTCAAAAATCAACATCCTAAGAAACTTGTCATCAATATTGGCTATATGTAAATCCTAACCATTCGAGACAGCAGTTGCAATCGCCAAGCGTGGCGCGATCTGCAGAGGGCCGTGTGCTCTTCGCAATCTGATTAGGGTTATGGAAAAGCTGTAGATTTCTCGTATTATGTTGGTACTGCATTACTTCTTCTACACGCCCATATGTATTAGGTGCATCTCGTCGTCATCGAAGATTCGCGTAGGATTCCGGGTGACGACACCTTTTTTGTCCACTCACCGATTATCTCTTTACCATCAGTGCTCTTTTGATGGGATTCGAAGTAGTCCTCTATGTACATTTTTGAATAGTATACTCAGTACACTCTTTCAAACAACTTCTATGATGATTCATAGCTTACAATGGTCTGCAAAAAACTACTCCTCCTGGCGTGGAACTTCGTATAAGTGAAGAGGAAACCCATCGAAAGCAGTTGGGCAGACTTGATCACTGATGTACAGATAAAACCTCCAAAAGCACCTACACGCGATGTTATTAAAAATATTTGAAGAGCTTGGAACTAGGTGAGTTCCAGGAATTTTTTGCGAAAGCATAAAAACTAGAAGAGATAAGTAGGGCACGCCAAATTAATGCGCATAACCAGTGACAAGGGATGCAGCGATTAATGATTTTGATGACAGAGTAAAAGTGGAAAATAGTTAATACTCAAAGAACAACAGAACAAAGACTGTTCTATAATTATGTATAGATCTCAACTCGCGAAATACAATAATAGTCAAAATATCATTGAGAGTTATCGATGATCACATGCAATATGAAGTAATATTTTTGAGAAATAATTCGTGATTTTGTAATGCTTTGGCATTTTCCAAGAGCAGATAGTCTTGTTGAAATTCTATCAAATTACACTGATTAAAGCCCATAGATTCCTCTAGTGACGATGAAACTCTGAATTAGCTTACAAAACTATACAGCCACAATAACGCACTCCATCTGTCGATCACACGGGCTATACCACGCATATGAACACCGCGATGCTGCCTGCTATCACAGCCGTTCCCAGAGAGTTAATAAAGTCAGAGTAGAGAATCATATAGATATAGTTATAGCTCAATGCCCTAGTAATAAAAAGCTTTATTCTTATAAAACTTTTATCTAACGGCTTTCTTGGGGAACATTTTCATGATGATGACCATACAGATGAATGACCAAAAAATGAAACAGGGCAACAAATACTAAGGCACAGTCGAATCCGCACTTATAAGCGTGCCTGGAAAGTCGTGAGCCCTCTGTATTCAGCCGCTCCAAGTTTGAGTCCACCTGGGTGTGCATAGAAGACAGAAGCTAAAATAAGACAGCTTCATTACCTGAGCTTGCGACATTGGTGGTTCTTTTCCAGTAAAAGTGCTGTTAGTCAAAGGCACTTATATTTGTGAATATCCAATAATGTGGCATGCCGTACAAAAACATTTGCGTCAGCCGGGATTCGAACCCAGATCTCACTCTTTCCGGGACTCCACTCTTTTCCACTTCTTGAAGGCTTCATCTTCTTCATGAACGTCGTAGGATAGAGGTCGAGCAAGCCTTGCAATCTCGAGGATAGTCAGGCTAACGCGCTCCTCAGGATGCTCGTTAAATGATTAAAGAAGAGTGTTGGAGAATCAATCCCACACCAAGCATCATCAACCACTCGAACATTATCCCATTCCACATCAGTTATGCCCCATGAGGAAAGTGTCAAAATTCTAAGGTAATTAGCGACAAAACACACCTTATTATCGTCCTTCAACACGTTGCCAGCTAAAGTCATACTTTCTTTCAACGAGCGAGTCATGCTTAGCAGTTCAGTAGCAATGTTTTCTTGTCTTTCCTCGTGCTCCATCAAGTCACCCGTGGACGACACTGAAATTTTGATTCTAGGCCGTCTTAGGCATAGCGAAAACAGCGTTTAAAAGTCATCAAACACACCACTTTGCCGCCTTTGTTTTTCCTGTCCCAACAACTGCTTACGTAGATCCGCTCGATATACTGTTCGATTACGAGCACGCAATTCATTCGTTGGTTTTGAGGACCGATGAAATTCTGTATCCAAACGGAGCTCGTATTTTTTAGCACATAATTACGAAGCAAGCATCATTATCAAAGTTCATGACACTTACGCTGTCCCTCGGAGTGAATGTCAAAGGTTGTTTGCGGAAAAAAATCGTGGTATGCGATCCAACACGGAGAGTTTCGCCTCAGCCGACTTCTGCAATAGCTCGATTTTAGATTTTTTTTTCTGAATAGAGAACATAGGAACTGTTCAATAAACCTGAAGTCTAAGCTCCTGCGTTTGAGAACATCATCTTTGAGTTTGAAACATTAGTGAATATATACCATTTTGAAAAGTTTTTCTTCTTACCAGACATGGGAAACGACACCGACAATCGCGTCCTAACCACATATGTATCTCAGCTTCTCTAGGTTATATGAAGGGCTTAATCTTGCTGACAAGAAAAAAAAAAACAACATTCAGGAGCGCTAAGGGAAAGGTGAGGCAAACAAATGGAGAAAAAATAGAAGTAGTACATCAGATGACGAAAGAGAACCTCAATGAAAAAGCCCTTGAACTAAAATAGAAGTCTACACTTGAACCGAAGGCCAAAAATGCCGTAATTTAGAGCGCGTGCAGCGCAGTGGTTAGAGGTGCTCTTTGACATACACGGTCAGTTTGTTAATCGATGGCCGATCGTTCGAGCCCTCTCTCAAAGCCCATAGAGCCTTCCACCACTCCGATGTCGATGAACTGGGACAACACTTGTCTGGGAGGACAACAGCACTGACTTACTACGTCGATAGGCCACCAAGAATCATTGTGAAGATCAGATTCAGTTATCTTTAACGATGCCACGAAGGGAGTCGCATGCATGACGCATCCTTCAGGGGTCGATTAACCTCAGGACTTTTTTCAAAACTCTTCACTGTAACTCGTCAGTGGTGCTTGTTGTACTGTCTGTTATAAAAGCTCTCCAACAGTTGAAACATCCGGATACTTTCGTCCAAAGTTGGCTTATTCTCTTCGACTAATTCGAAAAAATAGAAAGAAAAAACTAACATAGCTTTCGGCCTCCACAAGAATCTTCAACTGGTTCAGCTCACGACCATACTGCATGAGTACATCGGCATTGTACAAGCTGAAAACACCCTTTGAACAACAAAGTGTACCATCAACGACTAGCAGAGATTAGTCTCACCTTTTATCATCTTGTAACTTACTAAATAAGTTTCTCCAAATATAACACAGCGGCGTTCACTTTCCATACGTTAGCAGCCAAATCCTCCCTGGCAAGTTTTTTTGTTCGGTCCAATAATCGTAGAAATGATAACTCCGGTTGCGATGAATACATCTACAATTTGTAAAAGATTCTATATCTCACTGCATCTGATCCTAAGGCGGGAGTTGAACTCGCGTCTCACCCATATCAAGGGCGTCTGCTGCCACTACACTTTCGAGGCCCGCTCTGTTGTCACTCTCTGATCGATACAAATCATCGCAGCTGTCACGAGCGAACCCTTGACATGTTTGGGCTGATACGCTTATATCGGAAAGAGTGGAAGTAGAACGGCAGCAGCCTCTGTGCAGTGGAATAAGGAGACCTCATTGAGAGTTAAACCCTGGTTTATCTCCCACAAGTTGTCTCATGTTTAGCAAATCATCAACATCTGGACATCTACAATCGTCACAGAGCACTAGCCCGTACTGAACAAAGTTCTCCACTGTTGAAGAACAGATGAATGGAAATATGAACTCCTCAGAAGCCTGATATACTCGCTTCAATTCTTCTATGCTTCGCCCCATGTTTCTTTCCCCACATACAATAATACTAACTCATCCAAAGTTCTTATTACCTCACCATTTCACTCCTCAGAACTGTGAACTCATCACCTCTCCGTTCCTGACATTCCAGCGTTGCCATGCTGGACGGTCTGCTCCACCTCCCTCGCATCTCTAACCTCCAGAATGGGAATGCACCGAATGCATTGATGTACTACTTCGACTGCATTATTGTTGTTACTTTCGGAAACAACAATAATAGAACATGCCTTGCAATCATTTTTGAGCCACGCATGTCAATAATAAAACTATTGAAATGATACAAGAATACATTCAATGCGTTCCCACGCTGGAGGTTGGAGACGCTGTGGGGGTGGAGCAGATCATTCAGCGTCGCCACGCTGGGGGGTTTAGAGATGCGGACAAGTGGATCAACGGTTCTCGAAAAATCAAAGTAGTAATGGTTTCCAAAACCGTTTTTAAGTAACATTGCAGATAGAAGGTGTGAAGTCATAATTCCAGACAACAGACGCCTCACTGGCAAATGATCAAAGAATGAAAAGAAATACGAATGGGGGCAACAAAGGACCTCTAGCTAAGGAGCTAGATGAACTTATAACTTGACAAGCATTCAAAACTTTATCACTATAATTAACTGAAAACAATGATGTGCCCATGCAACAAGCTGTTTTGATTGAGATAAAAATACACAAAAAGAGGTTGCATAGAGGCCTCAGTGGATAGCAAACGGCTCGAGATTACTTTGTTTCAGCTTCTTTTTCTTTTTCTTCATGTTCTTTGATAAGTTTTTCAACCTGAAAATAATTTGAGGCTAAATGGTGTATCAAAACCTCTGTAAAAAGGAATGTAACTGTTATTATAGGAAAAAAAGCTACAGAACCTCAGAAGCGCTTAGTTCCTCAACAACTGTCTTATTATCACGACGCGTCCAAAACGGCCATTTCGACTGCAACGAATACATTGTTATGTCACAAAAATCTTCTAAGAAAACATAATAGACTAAAGATTCCATATCTGAACCTCTTCCATAGTAAATACTTTATAAGACCTATAAGCGAAGCATGAGCGCATGTGGCATAATGGTTACATGTTCATTGCGATACACATGATCGACCGATAAATGGTCGGAGGCTCGGTCCCACGCCGAAAGTTCCCCACGCTTTCCATTTCTCCAAGGTCGATGAAACGATACCATGTTGGGAGATTGGCAGCACTTGATAGATCGGTAGGTTACCATGAGTCATTGTGAAAGCCATATGTATGCAATGGCCTCAAACGGGGCTAAAAATTAAAGACAACTCATGGCGCATCTCGCAGAGATTGATTAACACCGACAGCTGTATCTTTTTCTTCTATAAATGAAGTAGGCTAACAATAGTTTTTTGGCGCATTATTACCGACTAAATATGAATACATAAGGTAACCAAAGAAACAATAACGTAAGCGACAATCTAAACGGCGACATCGTGGGACTCCAACCTTTCTCGTTAGTCAGTTTCACATCAAGAGTTTTCCATAACACTTTAACAGCAAGTTTCTTCGCTTCCGCAAGTGTTGGGCTCTTATACTCCTGTTTCAACAGAGACATAGCAGCCTAAAATCAAAGTTTTCAAGAATCAACCAACGAAGAGTGTGGACAAGCAGGATTTAAGTCATTTAGTTCAAATTCACACAAAATCACCTGATGATTGTTGCCTATGCAAGTAGCTTTCCACCCTGTGTAGTTACCAGAAGGATCTGATTGGTATAATTGATAGCCGTAGTGTTTGTCCCATCCCATATAGAGTAACGAAACACCAAACGGTCTTTTTCCTGAAGGATTTCTTTGTTCGGCTAGTGTTCATATTTCTGATCTACAAAAAAATAACATATGGATTCGAAATGAAAACCTCCAATTTGCGTATAACGCTGCTTTTCGTTGCAGAGATTCTGAACAAGCTGTTCAACTGGCATCTCCTCTCCGTACGACAACTTGTATTGTGCAGCCCACCTAAACAAGTGAATTCAATAATTGAAACAAATTGATTATGTTTATTAGATCTATAAATACGACTAAAAAAACTCTACTGTCAGTATACTACTGACCCTAAGGCGGACCAAGACTTACCATCTGAGGTGATTAATTAGAATGTTCGCATCAGCAGTGATACCAGCAACGGTGCAAGTGATGTTCTCAGATAGCCTATAGATTTTCTCTGCTAACACCTAAAACGATGGTGTTACGTAATATAAAAAAAACTAAGCATCGTAGATGTTTCAATGACTTTTTGAATCGCAAAGAAGACTCAGAATTTTTCGAACTTACATCAACTCAGGTAAGAGTTGAGCAGGCGTCCCCTCTCTTTCCGGGGAGTAAATAGTGTGATGGCACAACAGGGACCCCGGTAAAACAATGGCTAGCACGCGGTACAGGAAAAAAGGTGGAACGCTAGTTCATCTTCCACGCGAAGTTTAAAGTTTTGCATATTAGTTACTATACCACTCCACTGCTAGAAAAAGCACTCAAAAAAGGAGTTTTTGACGACTGCACACCAACTTAATCAACAACGAGTACTTCAAGTGCTCTTGTTACACTCGTTATTTTAAACATTTATTATTCAGAGCAGAAAATCAATAGTACTAATTCCTAAAAGATCGACTATCTCTTGATCTCTGTACTAGTCAATCATTCGTTGTTCTCCTGGTGGGCAAAACTTGAGGTTGTTGCAATAGAATCTATTTCAAAGTCGACAGAATAAATTTTATAATAGCAATCTCATACTCCACTCATCAAAAAGAATAATGAGTCAATGGTAGCCATCAAATCCATGGAATAGAAAAGCTCCATTCATTCATTTTTATACCATTCTTCATTCATTTATCCTTAAGTGACTAAATCGCTTTAATATTCCCTCTTGTACACGACAAATCAGCTTACAGGTTGAAAGTGCATAAAGAGCCTTATATATGTCTGCAAATGCACGCATGCATATGCACGTATATAATACCTACATGTAGGTGTATATAGGTATACGCACACGTAGACAAACATATTGAAATTTCACAAATATACCTATTGATGTAGACTGCTGTGCAAAACATTCAAGTCAGGCAAGACTTGAACCCGCATTTCATCCAATCCGGGGTCCGCGGGGGCATGCTTTATCCCTTGCCGATACCAACTACCCGGGCCGAACCGCTGATGGTTGGTTTTTGACAGATAAATGCGTTATAGCGTAGAAAGACTGGTGCCAAAACAGGTGTCGGTAATGCAAGGGATAGAGCACGTGCCCCCGGATTTGGTGAGATGTGGGTTCAAGTCGCGCCTGACGTAAATGTTATGCGCATCACTCTATATCAATGAGTATATTTGTAACATCATACAACTGCTAGAAGCGGTTAAATAGAAAGAAATTCAATATTGAAGTGTGCTTTGACATTTCGTAAAAGATACCGTGTCATCAAGAAGCTTGTGCACATTCCTCTTCTCCGCAGCAATTAGAATTCCATCCGTGGAAAGGATTCCCAAGCAGGTACCGGCATGACTGATTGCTTCCATAGCATATTCAACCGAAAAACAAAACAATAAGCAGCACATACATATGTACATAAAGAAAGATAAAGCTCTCGGTGTTAATCAATTCCTGAGGGATGCGCCATGCATTCGACTTCAATTTCTAACTTCGCTTGAGGTGATTGAATGCATATCTGGCCTTTACAATGACTCGCGGTGGCCTTCCGCTGAACCGAGTCAGTGTTGCTTATCCTCCCAGACAAGTCTGAGACCTGTCTGGTACCAATTTACCGACCCCGGAGGGATGGATGGCTTGGTGAGCCATGACCACGAGATCGAACCACTGTCCACGTGTGCGACACAGAGCACCTCTAGCCACTGCGCCATGCGCCATGCGCCACGTGTACATATAATGTACATATTTATATGTATATGTACAAGCACATGTATTTATACACATGTGTTTGTGTAAATATGTACGTATACATGCACATATATTATACTGAAAGCCTATTGCCAAAAAAAGCACAAGGGAGGATTTTATTGAGAAGTGATGTTCTTTGCGTTCTTCAAAGCAATGGATTCTCTCTCTCTCTCTCTCTCTCTCTCTAATGGTAAACTTCAACGGTCTACTGCAAGGAATCTATACTGTAAATTATTTGGGCCAAATCATTCCAAGACTTATGGGAAAGCAAATAAGAGAAGAAATGAAGACATTATAACCCATTCAAGCAAGACTAAGAGATCAGCAGTTGATTTATCTACCTGGTAAAGACGCCCTTCAGGAGAGAAGATCGTTGTACGTGTGTCATATCGTCTCGCCTAGAAAACCTCAATGGTTGCATAAAATGGCGAAGTTATAACACAAACAAAAGCACAAAATTGATAAGCTTGTTATATTCTCCAATAAAAATGCTTACGTAATGATTTATATATGCGTTAGTTATGAAGGCGTCTGGCCGAGTGGATTGCAAGTTAAAATTTGACTCTTTCACGCGCTAATGAAGGGGTTACTGCCGAAACCTCAGCCATGTACTACTATTGTACTGTCTTCCTACTATACTCGAAAATTATACTATTGGTGATAACCTCAGACCTGCTTATACATTAAAGACATTGAATTACTCGATCTGCGCCGGGGTTAACTATATGCGGACGGCAGTATAATAAATATCATAAGCCGCGCGCGATTTTCGCCACTTAGTAAGGATTTTTTTTCCCGTTTCGGAGAAAAAACATTAGCTTTTTCGTATTACACTGATGAGGCATAATTTTCTCTACACGCTCGTGAATTTTTTGCGCATAATGAATCTTATATGCGAAAAAACTCCGAATGTAAAACGTAATTTTACTTGCGTTCTTACAGTGCGCTACTGAGACCTTTCCAAAAAACATCAAACAAACCGAGTGCGAAACATTAGTTTCTTTTTTGCTACTACAGCACATTGAGGAGGCCTTCTCAAAAAAAAAATACCAAGACATTCAAATACCGAGATCTGAGCTATCGAATGATTACCAAAATTTTAGACAAGAAGCTTTGTACAGCGAAAAAACACCTCTGAAATGATGAGGGTTTAAAGGCCCCACCACCGGCCGCCAGGGGTTAATGGATAGTCATGGCCTGACAAAGCTGATCACATGAACTTATTCGAGAAATCTGGCACCCCTGGATATATAGCTGTAACGCCATCATACCTCTAGAAGAGTGGTAATACTAGAAATCTCTGTATATCATATTCAAACCGAACTTACCATTATTTATTCTTTTATCATCAATGGCCAAAAGTAGCAGGCGTGAATTGAAGTCACCTAAAACATGGGAAATCAAACGCCCACGCTCTTATAAGAGGATGACGACCTATGAAACAAAGCGATGATGATTAGACCGAAGCAAAACGATGACACGATTCAAATGATGACTTGAGGCGCGACGACACGTCAAACAACGGCTAAACGCCAGTTTCGTGTCACTTTGAGAATGTCGCAGTCGAAATATATACCGTCGCGTGGTCCTAAGACTGGTGCCTGCCTGATTGAGGTAGCTTGGGTGGTGTAGTGGCAGAGTGCGCCTCGGCATGCGAGGAACGCGGGTTCGACTCCAGACCAGGGTTCGGTGCGTCTCATATTACCCGGAGTTTTTGGATAGATAATAGATCTGATGTCCTGGATTGTCGATGTTTATAATTGTAAATCTGTCGAATTTAGCCAAAGTTGTCGAATCCAAAAGCGAGAATCGTCTTCTCTGTAAAATTCTCTTTAGGCTGTATCGCGCTTGATTACCACTTTTCAATACGAATATGATGTTGATAAGACGACAATTTCGCAATCAAATATTAATGCCTGTATCTTCTTTGCCGCTCAGTCAGTCAATTGCATTATATCAAGGTTCAGTGAAGAAGAGCGGCGCGGTGACGTGACCCTACCCAAGCCCAAAAGTCAGAATTCTGCGTGATTCTCAAGCTACGATGGTTACCGGGTTCGTGCAGCGTGGGGGTAACTTTACCTCTAAAAAACCTCCGAAACTCAATGGGCTTTTGGGGACCGTTGAAAACTCTGATAGCGATCACTTAAGTCACTCGATAATAAGGAAGAGCGTAGATAAGAATACCTGGACGGTCCGCCTTTACGAATTGTGCAAGCCCTAGCACAGGGAAGTTGTTCTGATTTATGTGACAAACACCTAAATCAAATATTTTCAGACCTCGCTCAAGAACAATATAATCTGATAACATATCTTGAGCCTTTCGAGAGATCTGTCCTTTACGGTGTAAGACACGTGTTCCGAACTTACAGCCTCGTCAGCTGCACGGTGCCTTTTCGTTCAGCTTGTTCCTGAGCGTATGCCCACGTCACAGCCATACGCCATTCAACCGACAATCAGTCACATACAACATTCTTAAAGAATGCTACAGGGGTTGTTTCACAGTGCGTCGAGTGTAAGATGTTCGTCGTCGCTTCCTCGATATAGGTAAAGATCCCCGAAGAACTTTGAACGAAAAGGTAGCGTGCAACTGACGAGGCTATGAGGCCGAAACACGTGTCCTGCACTGTTTAAGTGCCTATAACTGACCTCATAAAGGCTCAAAATACATTGTCAGATTATATTGTGCTAGTTTAGCTGTTCTATTCCATGAAGTCCCGAGGTAAGCCTAGCCGGGTCTTCCTCTGGTCGTCACCACATCAGAGCAGTTGCCGGTCCTTGTGGATCAGGGGGATATTATCACCTTGGGATTAGTAGCCACCAAGACGGCGGTCATTCGTGGTACAGTTTACTCTTGCTACGCTTTCCAAGTGCCAACGTCTGCAGGTGATGCAAGTGGAAAGTATTCAGGTGTACGTGACTATCCCCATGGTGTTGGAACCTGAGTATCCCCATCACCTATAGCAGAACTCAAGAAGCTTCGGATTGACAAGCAAGGCCCGAAATTGATTTTTGGGCAAACTGATGACAATTTCCGATGTGACAATTTCAGGACTTGTGAACTTCACATAACTATAGAATATCTGCAGAGAAGATTTTGGTTTGTCGTCTCAATCGTGTGTATAACTTGTATGAATGATTTCTTCGACTTTGAGTGCATTTAAGGTAAAAAAAGCTCTAAAGAACTGAAGACGAAGTTTTTACCTATCGAAACTTCCAACACAAGCACATCTATCGGAAATACAAATGAGATCATTGGGTATTGAGAAGCACAATCGTGTCGTGTGGACGAAACGCTGCTTGTTGAATTGCTTTCGTATTAGAATACCAGCTTTGACACGAAAAAAATCGAAAAATAAACAAGTCATAGATTTCAGAGAATCAAGCCCTTAATGTTGTTGAACAAGAAAATCGCCATCAGTAACGTTTAATGTGAGCCAAGATATGCTGGTTCACAGATGAAAGTGGTCATTACTTTCTCTTTCAATGCATCGTACACAATGCATGGCAAGCATTTCTTCTCAGTTGACGACTACCACGACAGAGGGCAAATCTCTTTATAATTGATCTTCAGCAGCAACCGGAAGTTGAATGAATTAATAACTTAATAGGTTCACAAAAAGTATCTAGTTAACCTATACATGATTTTTGTTGTGATCCTACTACGAACATTCAACAGATCTGTTAGCGAGTATGCAGCGAGTTGAACTGGTTAAGTGAACAACACCACTGAACTGTACGTATTCCAGTAACGTACCAACCTCTTCAAAGCTTTAGATATCCTCACAGACTGTAAGAATGTTTATATTGGAGTTTAAAAACAGTTGGTGAGACGGATTGCTTATTTGATCTCTTAGTTTTGTTTAGTTATCGGATAGCAGATAAGACATGTTTATTTTGAGCGATTATCAATATCAGAAGCATAGGTTGGTTTCATAGACTCATCAGCGTAAGTATTTTCCAGTCGTCCGTTTAATGGTGGTTAGACGCTCGTCATGAAGAGCACGATGAAGTCAAATCAAGACGGTAAGAATCCTGAAAACTGACTTTTACTTGCTTCGCCCACTAGACTCTTCCCACACTGCACTGCATAACATCCAAGCACCTGAACACTCAATAAGCAAGTTACAAAATAGATGTTGATTTTTCCGCATTCGCAGCAATTTCGTCTCTAAATTGTCAGTGACCTAGTGAAAATCGATGTTATCCGTTCAGGTGATATCTCTCGTTCGATAATTTGCTCTGCAACTCAACATTCACCCACTGAGGACACTCATTCCATAGACAACACACAGTGTACCATAGACATGGCGATGTCTATGGGTATTCTAAAGACGAGGTCAGTGATGCTCATAAAATCAAATATAACAAGGAAATCAACAAATCGCCTTCATTGCATGGTAAAGTCTCTCGAATGGCGTACCTCTGAAGCACATAAAGAATTGACGATTTTAATTTCAACAAAGGCAAAATTGCACAGCTCTTCATGGTAACTTATTAATCCTGTCCAACAACCAACCGCTGGTCGTTTCCGTTCACTATCGCAAGGCTCTGAATAGCCTGTGTCGTCGGCTATTACGAATGGATCTCTCATCCAATTAACATTACAACTTTCACTAACTAGTATTCTCTCATTTCGTCTAAAGAATGTAGTGAGCATAAAATTTTTCGTGTGGTTTCGTTACATACCACAGCATTCCTTGCCACTATCTTCCCTTCAGCCGAAAGTGCTAATGCTATTGTTCATGTGCTTCACGTCGTGGGTATAGTCCTTTCCTATAGTTCCTCCCAATTTTAACTCAGAAAAACTTCGAGGTTTTCTCGACTACTTTTCGTCCTAAGTGGTAATGATTTATTGGACTGCGGTGATTGGGCTCGCTGATTTTCCTCTTTTCATCAAAAATCATCCACAACTACCTTACCGTGTTTTTCAAAGTGTTTCACGTCGAGGACAATTGTTTAATGCTACTCCACACTAGCGAGTTTATTCCAGTATCCACCGTCTGATAGCGAACCACGTATTCCGATTGAGGATTCTCAGCAAGAAACATTCACAGCACTGATATTTGCTTAGGAAACATGACAGCTCCGTCATGAATACATGCGGTTCTAAAGAAATTCAACGTGACCATTCAGACGCACTTCTGACTCCAATCGCTCGACGTCCATTGAGCGTAGGGCGTGTCGTATATGTCAATCGGAGACTGGTGAGATGGTGAGACCATGTGGATGCACCGGAACGGTATGAAATAGATAAGATACCATAATTTGATAGCTTCATTCCAACAAAAGTATCAGATTGTGTGCGATGAGATTTTTTCGAACCAATAAGGCTGATTTTGAAAGAAATGACCACAACAAAGATATAGAAAGCATTCAATGCTAATTAAACCCTTCCGTCACTCCTAAAGGCGCGTGTAACACATTGTTTAGAGGAGTCGCGCAGATAGAATATATCATGTCGATCGCTGATTCGGGCTACATCGGGCTAACCGAGTCTTGCTTCCTTCCTAGATGGAAAAATTGTTATTAGACTTATGTGATATATACACATTACTACAAGTCATTGTATAGGCCAGATATGCACTCAATCTTTCACAGCAACAAAGCTAGAACTATATGTAAATGGTAATCTGCAACTTATAATCAAGTGCATTGACCTAATTTGAGTTATGATCTGAAAAAGAAACTCATTTTTCTCTATTCAAGAACATCGGTTGGTGTATGCAACTTAGCTTCAAAGTGGGCTATAATTATTTGAGAACTCATTCAAAGAAAATCTTATCTCTCCATTAAAGTTTCCCAGGTAGTGCAGAAATGTTGAAAATTAGTGGTAACTTGATGAATAACATTCAGTTCAGATGGGTAACATACACGAAGGGTGTCTGTCTCGCTGGGTGGCGATGTCTAATAAAGACCAATGCGAAATATGTCAGGAGAAATACGCTCGTAGTGGTCGAACAATAAAGCCAATCAAAAAATGGGAGCGCCCACGCATCGGATCTGAGGTAGTGGGTTTATCTTATCCTCAATAAGCCCAACATAGACTCTCATGGAGATATCCTTTCTCGTCACTTGGTGTTTCTTTTCAGGAAATCTTTTCACTGGTACTAATTCTGGCGCTGATGTACTCCATAATCTACATGCTTTACCTCTGCAATGAACGACAATTTCTGGAGAGAATGAGCACATTACCTGTCCGATCCGACGACATCGGCCGCGTCTGTGAGTGTCACTGTTTACAAAATGTGAATTCATAAGACCGTACATATGCGAGCAAACCTAAAGTTGTGACGCAGCCCGGTCATGACTTCAAAGGCTGAGTGTCACTACGGCATATTGGGAGTATAGTTAAATTATGAAGCCAAGGAGTGTACAATCGTAGAAGAAGATTGAAATCTTTTGCAAATAATCGTTCGCAGTACCTTTTCCGCTACTGCCATATGGAAATCTCATAAATTCTATGCTGAGGTTGGCGGAACAGCACTCAGATATTTTTTAAGCGCTTAATTCAGTCAGCAAAACCGTTCCTAAACGAATTCTCTATCTTGATGACATTATTAGATGTCAACATCGTCATTATTGTTCACCTGCTACGCTCGCGACTTCCATCATTACCTATTGTAAAAATTATTTCTCCAGACTTGTGTGCTGCAGTAATTCACTAATACGCGTGATCTAACGGATCTAAGAGCGCATGTGACGCAGTGGTTAGCAGTGCGCTTCGTTGCACATGTGGCCAATGGTTCAACTTCGCACTCATGGCTCACCAAGCACACCATCTCCCCTGTGGTCGGTAAATTGATACCAGACAACTCTGGAGGATAGCGGCACTGATTTCATACATCAGTAGACCACCGCGAGTCATTGTAAAAGCAAGATACGTATTCAATTAGTCCAAAAAGCTAAAAATTGAAGACGAATGCGTGGCACATCCCCTAAAGATTGGTCAACGCAAAGAACTTTGAGCTTTGCCCTTTAGCGGCTTCCTCGAGAAAAATTTAATAGCTGTACGTCAATGACATGAATGTAAGCGTAGTAATAAAAATTACGAAATAATAGATTTTCAAAAATCAGATACGATTTTGAATTGTTGATGATATAAGTAACATTCTTGGAATCTTGACTATTATTACTGAAACTTTGTTCTAGTTATAACTGTAGTACTCGGATCCACACTACTCGCCTCGATTTTCGCCGCATTTCGACAAGTGAAACAGTACATCTTCAAACAGATGGAGATCAAATTTGTAAACAAATCATCTGTTAGGTCGAAATAAGACTACTTAATCGAATAAAACTTTAATATTAACAGTGAATACCTTTAACATTTAACAACCTTGTTCGAATATTATAGTCATAGTAATTATTTTCTCTCGTTTTTCATCACTTTTTTTCAAAGACGACACCAGTAGAAGTTACTCCAGTGCGGCCACCGAAGGTTATAGAATGTTCAGCTGGGATTTCCGTAACAAACACTAATGATGAACCATCGTCGAAGAATTGACACAGTTCGTCCCTGAAACTATTTAGAACATGACTCCTGACAACTTACCTCGCATGGCTGCCGCGTGAGATGATGCTTAAACTTTTCGGGTATAATACAGAAAACAGAGTCGCACAACGGATAGTGATGAATGCATTAGGAAGCAAGCTGATAAGCAAGACTTTCAAGACTTTGATACACTTTCCCAACACTCCCTTGCAATTAATCAAATGCTATTCCTTTGGCCCTGCTACCTTGAAGATTGCAGGCAGAATCGCCTCGACCAGCTCTGCGACAATAATAAAAACGAGATTCTTAGGCAGCAGCCGTTATTAAAACGTGAAAATATTCAAACACCACTGTGGAGGATGAATGCGAGAAAAGGGAACCGAGTGTAAGAAGTGCTATGATCCTCACAGAAATTATGATAGGTCCTATATATACATATATATGTATATATATGCATATATATATATGTGCATATATTTATAATATAAACATAAATGTATACGTGTACATATGAGTGCATACATATGCATATGTATGCAAAAATATAAGTGTAGCATATGTACATGTCTATATACATTCATATACGCATTTATAGAGTACACGTTTATAGAGTACGTATACATATATATGTACATGCATTTTGCATGTGTATGTATATACGTACCTATACGCATGTACACACATGTATAAGTTTATGCACATGTACTCGTAAATGTCTACGTATGTATACATATACATACATAGACACAGAACCACTTATAACGTTTTACTGGATCCATAAAATAATTTTTTGTTGTGCGGGTCCCAGTACTCCTAGCATTCGATTCGTGTCCTCGCTTGCGTATGAATTTTGTCTTCTTCACAAACAACGTAGAAGACTGTTGGAGCACGTCTCCTTGCAATCTCGAGGATAGCTAGGCTGGGGCGTTCCGTAATGAATTGCTTTTGAATGTTGGGGACGGTGTGAGATCAAACCCGTCGAGCCGGGTCGAGCAATACTAGCCACTCGACAACCGGTCCCAAACAGAAAGAAATTAAGAATAGAACTAGAAATAGGATACATAAGACTTCAAATCTGTACCTTGTGAAATTGCATGAAAGTATTATGAACTTCCCATGGCAAGCGAGTGCATTCTTCACAGCACTTCTGTAGATGATAAGACGCGAATCTGAAATTGACAAAAAAGCATTCAATTTGATCCTTTTAACAACACTTGAACTTGCTCAGCGAGGCTTATAAAACTGAAGAATGCCTACAGCTATTAAAGCAACTACTGCTGAGTTTATACTAGAATTCCATCGCTAACACATATGTTTCGAAAAAAACACCATGTATGGTTAATTTGTTTTTTTCTTGAACATTTCATGTACGCACAATATTTTGCAATCACTATTTACTTCAGCGATGCCCTCTGCAACCGTAGATGTTATGCGACATGTCGGCCGAGAAACCCCATTTCTTTTAATTCATAAATAACAAAAAGGCCATGTTTCCCTATTTCTGAGTTCGTTTACGTGGATCCAGAACAAAAGTTATGCTTATTTTTGATACTACCTCAGATTAGGGAAAGTACTATGATAAATCCGGTGTACAAATATAAGCATATAAATTCTAAGCATGTTGAGCAAGAAGGCATGTTTCGCTTCCACAAGACAAAACTCGGCAATAGGCTCATTAAAATGTGATAAGAAATCTTCACTAGTTCTGAGTTGATTAGAATATCTGTGGTATAGATCGGATAGCACAAGCAGTAGAGTAAAATGATGTCACATAAGAGGCTGAGAATAAAAAAAAGGACGGTTTGACTTTATCTTTGCTTCTAGCACTTTACTTTATCTTCTCACGGTTTTTTTTTTCACTGTGCGGATCCCAGAATTTCTAGCACTCAGTTCGTTTTTTTTTTCTCCTTCTCCTTGAAAGTCGTGTGATATTGGTTGAGCGCATCTCCTTACAGTCTAAGAGCTAACGTGGCTGTGGCGTTCATGGGGTGTTCGCTATTGTCCTCCGGACAATTGGGGGGGGGGGGGGGGGGTGGGGTGGTAGAGATTGCGTCGCGCCGCGATACCATTCGTCTACGCCACCGAAGAAGAAGGTCCCTCCCACAACCCATATAGGACAGAAATTTCTCTGAAAAGGAGAACAAATTGTCAGTAAATAACGAAGATCGAGCTACGCCTAGCATTTCAATTACCGCACCAAAAGGGTGCAATCTTCGTTATTCATTTAGAAATTCTTTTTCGTTTAAAGAGAATTTTTGAATTTCTTCTAATGTTTCTATAGGAAAATTTTTGGATTTCTTCTAATGTTCCTAAAGGAAAGAAAATTCTCTACAAAAATATATGACTTCGTTGCAAATATCCCTGGATACAAAACAAAATATTTTCTTCACTTTATGAAAACCTTTCATAAAGTAAACCCAGTTTAAAAATCGCTGTTCTTCAAGATATCGAATAAATGCTAGAACTCTGCCAAAAATCCATCCACAATAAACTCTAGCCAGGCAAAAAAGCGCGCTGGAGGTAAAACTTGATCTTATACTCATTGCTACAGCGCACTCACAAGGCTTTTTATAAGCAAATAAGATACTGTAATCGCCGATATTTAACCTATCGAATGACCACTAAAGGTCTAGGCGAGACACAAGGCCCTGTTCAATGTCAGTCTCAAGCCAAAATATCAAAGTCATGTGCATGAGAGCCGATGGTTGGGAATAATTACCACTAACAAGCGATGTTAAGACAAAATCAAGTCCCATTTTCCAAAGATACTCGAGGCAATAGTCGTAGAATTTCGATTATCTTCGAAACAATTAGCAGCGTAATACTTCAGCAGACGTAGGCTCTGAGCTGTTAAACCAGATGTGAGCACGTCTAGATAGGGAAAGTAAGAACGAAATGCTACAAACAGAAGGGAGTAAATTTGAAAAAAAGACACCTCGGTCTTTAGAAAGGCTTATCGCGTCCCAGGTACCTTTGTCAAGAACAACGTCATACTGATTTGAGAAAAGTCTTCCTGATGTCGATAAGATATCTACTACCTGGAATGAGATCATTCAACAGACAATAGTCCTCCTTGATTAATATATAAGACCAATCAACCCTATTCATTCAATACTGCCTAAATTAGTATTTGAGCTTAATAGCAGTGCTTCAAACAATGAAACTACCTCAAACCTGATGACATCACCGGATTTCTGGTCTTCGTTAGA
Source organism: Parelaphostrongylus tenuis (assembly GCA_019055375.1). Lineage (NCBI taxonomy): Eukaryota > Metazoa > Nematoda > Chromadorea > Rhabditida > Metastrongylidae > Parelaphostrongylus > Parelaphostrongylus tenuis. The sequence continues at coordinate 110,982 of JAHQIW010004255.1, read as the reverse complement.
AAGCCGACTTGCCAACTCAATAGCCGATGGACTATAGTCAATGCCACAAAGTTGTGAATATCCACAGCTTCGCTGAAAATTTCACGAAATTACGAACCTAATGGTTTGATACTGCTCTCTACCAAGTCATTCGAAGAGCTTCAGAACATTTATCTAATGGACATATAAGTAGATTTCCAATGAAGTTACCTAACACATTACATGAAGAAACATTGAAAACACTCACCAATCTTCTCAATAACGAGCCGTTACCACAACCCAAATCAAGAGTACGGGCCAATTTCTTAACATTGGATGTGATATATCCGACTATTCTGAAATATAATGTGACAACACATTTCAAGCCTTTCATGAGGTCTGTTATGGCGTTTTCTCAGCGCAAGACACTCGGCCTTACAGCCTCATCAGTTGCACAGTGTCTCTCGTTTCAGTCAGTTCCTTACGGAGAGATATTTCCTATGTCAAGAAATCGACGCGGAGATACTTATACTTCCCGCAAGGCGATAAAATCGCCCGAGGGACAAAGCCGCACAGTCGCTTGCTCGTGATTGATAAAACGTATACCGTCATACCTTTCTTTTCGACTGTTTTTGTGGTCTCGCTACAAACAGTATAATCTGATAACTTTATCCCTTCATTCGACTGTCTTTATAAACCTCGCTCAAAAGCAATAATAATCTGATAATCACATAACGTGTTCTGAGCTCATTATGGGGTCTGGGGGCACTTATACAAAACTAAACGGGTCCATTTCGCTCTTTCAGGCTCATCAGTAGCACAGTGCCTTTCGATTCAGCCGATACCTTGGAGATACACTCCTAATTATAAAGATGATAAAAGCTCGTGGCTTGTAAAATAAATCATACCTCTTCATTCGCCTGTTTGCGATGTTCTTTATTCGGCGTCGACTCCTTTCAGAGTCCAGGTGTATTCCTAAGGGATCGGCTGAACCCAAAGAACTGTGCTACTGATGAACCTGCAAAGGCGACACGGACCCGTCTAGCATTGCATAAATGCCCTACGGACTCACGAAAGGCTCAAAGCATGTTATGTAATTATATTATGACATATTTGAGCATTTCTGACGAGGCAGCACTACATAAGTGCCATAGTAGCCTCACGAAACGCTCAAAATACATGGTGAGATTATACTGTTTTCAGGAGACCTCAGGAACACTCGAAACGAAAAGTACTCCATAATAATCAAACAAAAGAAGCACCAATACAAGCCGAAGACAACAGCAGTTTTATTCAGATTTACATCAGAGAACAAGAAACTAACCGTTTCTCGGCACTCTTTCCAAACCAAATGTCACCCTCGTCACCAAACTCTTCGAAGTTTTTCAGTTCCAGTTCATATCGTGAATCCCAGCTGAAGACCAATTCAAAACTCGGGTAATTCAACTGCAGAATTACAAAGTATGAGCAGAAAATTGGTATGCCAAGGAAGAATCACGGAAATAGCCAGGAAGAAGGTAAATATGAAATAAAAAACGCGTAGTATGAAAGATCAAATGTGAAATTATAAGAAAACATGCACACTTCATGCGGTAGAAAAAGGAGAAACATAAAAGATAGTGTAGAAGTTTACACCGTATCTATCTCTACCACTTTATTTAATTCATGTCACGGCCTCTTCTTTTACTGAGCGAGTCACACTATTAGCATTTGATTCATCCCCTCGCTAGCTTGAGTATTCCTCTTCTTAACGAACATCGTAGAATACTGGTCGAGCACGTTTCTTTGTATTCTCAAGAATAGCCAGACCTGGGTCGCTCGTTATTGATTGTTGGAGAAAGTTCGGAGGCTTAGGAGTCAATGCAGCGTCAAGCTGCGCCGAGCATCACTAGCCTCTGTGCCACCACCCTCACACCTGGTACTGCGGATTAGAGGAGGGTTTAGAGGCTTTCCACTACCACTTTTATAGTAGAGTGGTATGGATAGTCGCTTCTTCGTTGACGAAGACTGTTGAAGCTTGTGGCTTTTGGCACTGATCAATCGCTGAGAGTTGTACCCCCGAAGACTACAATTTCATCGAGTATAAGAGATGATGAGGTAAAGAGCGCATGTCGCGCAGTAAGTAGAGGTGCTCTGCGTCACACGCGAGGTCGTTGTTTCAATTCCGCGTCAGCGGCCCACTAAGCCATCCGTCTCTCTGGAGTCGGTAAATTGGTACCGAATTGGTCGCAGACTTGTCTGGGAGGATAAGCAGCACTGACTCGATTCAGCAGGAGGCCACCGTGAAACATTGTAAAGGTCAGATATGCATTCGCTCACCTCAAACGAGGTTGAAAATTGAAGAAGAATGCATGGCGCATCCCTCAGAGATTGACCAACGCCGAGAGCTCTGTCCTTTTAGCTTTAAACGGGAAAAAACCAAAATTTTTCCACAGAACAACTCATTTTCAGAGAGTAATGGCAAAAATATAGTATTACATTCATAGAATAATGGAGTGGAAAATTATTCGAGATGGAAACTGAAAGTTAAATGGGATATTTCTCCTGTCGAATCGATTCCACTCCAGCATAGCTATTCGATTAGGAACGGAATTTGCAATCAGTCCGCTGAACGAATCATTAGTTAGGGGATATCATTACTTTAAGAGCTGCATCGAGTCAGTAGGACATCAACAGTACTACGTGAGAAACACTACCAACATTAACAATGCTTTGATAAATGGCCTATTCGAACGGAAGCGGCGTAGATCAGTGGTTAGCGATGCGATATATCAAAAAGCGAGGTTATAATCAATGCGCTCGTTCGATCCCGTTTCCGCCACTTTCTTGCAATCAATCAACTTGGTCGCCTTAGCTCGGCTACCTCTAGAATTTCAAAGAGAACTGCCTCGAACAGCATTATCCGTCATTGGTAGAGAAGGCGAATTAATTAAGAAGAAGTAGAAACAACACATAAAATGTTCGAAGACCTTTGTCAAGGACGAATACGAGGAAGCAAGTCAAATCCAAGAATGGGATCAGCACAGAAAATTGTGATAATGGACTGTCTTAAGAAGGAATCTTATTGTTACTAGTTTTGTGTAGTTGCTGCTGCACTGTTCGGGTGTAGTCGTTGACACATTATGTGCTTGCTGTTACATTTCCAATCAAGCCGTGCTATTTTGTAGAAGATAAGAAACAAGTTGCAGCAGGATAGCGCAGTGGGTACTAGTGCGGTGCGTCAGTAAGTAAGGTGAAAAGTAGGGCGCTGGTTCGATGCAAGAACGCACGAACTGGGCTTCCTCTAAAACTGCGAAGAGAATATTCTCGACCAACATTCGACGACATTCATAAGAAACGGAATCCTCAAGCAGCAGTCGAAGCAAGCACGCTGAATGTTTATAGGCTTCTTCGGTGGATGAATGCAAGGAAACGAATCGAATGCAAGATGTACTGAGATTCCCACAGTAAATTGTGATGACGGGTCATGTAAAAGAACAAATAACCAACAACAACAACAACAACAACAAATAATAATAATAAAGAATAATTAATAATGCATAATAATAATTAATAATAAGAATAATAATAATAATAATATATAAATACTAGAGATAATAATAATAATAATAATAATAATAATAATAATAATAATAAATAATATAATAAATAATAAATACTAATCAATATATAATAAATAATAATAGAATAATAATAATACATAATAATCAGTAATAAATAATAAATTAATAATAATAATAAATTAATAATAATATAATAATAATAATAATAATTAATAAATAATAAATAATAAGAATAATATATAAACAAATAATAATAATCATAATAATACTACGAAATACTAATAATAATAAATAATAATAATAATAATAATTAATAATAAGTACTAAAGTAGTAGCTAAGAAATAAGTGGTAGTAGTAGCAATAACGGTAATAATATTAGGTCGTTCCACAAGTCTTGGCACTAGAGCAATAAACACAAATTTATTGACCAGGAGTACTTGCAATTGCATAATTATAATATCCTTCAATTGCGCACATTCTTGTGAACATTCTAATATGCAACTTGCCTATACTTGCTTGAAGATGGAGCTGTCGTGGGAAGAAATTCTTTGCTACTCATGCACGAATGGAGCGGAGGAGAAAATGCTATTGAAGCGGTGCGCAAGACCAATGGAATTGCTTGTGAACGGTCTGAGCATAACTGGTCCTCCAATTTATTTCCTCCAGCTTTGAACATCACGAACCCAATTTCTAGCCGACCTTGCTGCAACTGTATCATCGCCCCAAGCTCAAATAATTTTGCGCGCCCCCTCTGTAGAATTTTCGGCTCTTTTCGGCTATCCGCTAACAAACGAGTATTCGACCTTGTTCACTGAGCAAGAACTTTTCATAGGATTAAGGATAGGATTGGGGCGATGATACGAAAGGACAGCTAGGAAAAAGGTTCGCGAAGTTCAAAGCTGGAGAAAACAGTCTGGAGGAACGGTCGCGCTCGGGCCGTCCAGAGGAAGCTCCATCAATCTGGTGCGCCGCTTCACTTGCATTTTCCCCTAAACGCCACTCGGGAATGAGTAGAAACGAATTTGCTCCCACGACAGCTCTATCTTAAAAGAAGTTCAGATAAGTTGCAAAACAAAATGTTTGCAAAAAAAATGCGTAATTGCACGATACCAAGCAATATCAATTACTTTTGGTTAATAAATCTGGTGTTTATTGCACTAGTGCCCAAACTCACGAAACGAACATATTAGTGAATATTGTTTTAGAACAGTAAAAAACCAAACTTACTAGGATTTCGAACTCAACATCGACGGTGCGACGTCGACCTGTTTAGCCATTGAGCCATAGAGCAGAGAGGGAGAACGACCCTGAATATTTCGAAGGTGCCGAGTGGGAGGGCATAACTCCGAGTGTGGGCGGAACAAATGGGATAACTCGTCCAGGACCGAACGGCAGTTGGGTGATTCATGAGAATCGACAGTAAATTTCGCCCACAGATTGCCAAGAGAAGTGGTAGCTTAGAAAGAGGGTGGACCGCAAATCGATTGCTTCGCTGGTGTAGTAGTAGAGCGCGCCCCCTGTATAGATGACACCAGGGTTCAGCTCCCGCCTGAGGTCGAATTTTTGCTCACCACATATTCTTTATTATCTTTCTATCATAGCTATCAGCCACCAACTATTAACAGGACTGGTCGGCCAACTATTAACTCAGTTAAGCTGACAGTTTTGTACTTATAAATCCTTGGATACGAGTGATGGGTAAGCGTGTGGCCTCGGTGGTGTGGCGCTAGCAGGCGCCCTTCTGAATAGGTGAAACGCAGGTTCAACTCCCGCCGGAGGTCGGATCTTTGCTTAGCATTCAGTTCTTTTGGATGCATCTGGAACATCATAGCACTGCAAAAAAGCGTAGGAAATGTTGGGAACGAACAGAGCTGAGAATATGGTAGGATAGCAAAAGCACGCCGCTGTACCGCCCAGTCCAAAATCGAACCACTACACTGCGTAAACGCGTAAAGATAATTTCTCGGCTTTGATCAATCCTTGAGGGATGCGTCATACATTCAGCTACATTCGCAGCGTTGTTTGAGATGATTGAACGCATATTTGGGGCCTTTACAATTACTCGCGGTAACCTATTCATCCGTCAAATCAGTGCTGTTACACTTCCAGACAAATCTGATACCAATTTACCAACCCGGGAGGGATACAAAACTTGGTGAGCTGTGAGCCCGGAATTGAACCAACACCAGTCAATTGATCGACCACGTGTGGGTACCACAGGACTTCTACCACTGCATCACACGCGTATCCTACTTCGGCAGATTTTTGCTTTAACTTTTCAAATGCTGGAAATAATGCATCCTAGCGATTGGATTTGAAGTGGTAGTCATTTGCTCCTTCGCATACAAAACGTCCCGTTCTATTATCTTGTGGTAAAAACACCGATGGTGCAAGTATGGCGATGCTCACTTTCTTGAAACCCCTGAACTTGCTTAAGGTCAGAATCCAATAAACGTTAGCTCTTTTCGGAACCGTGGACCTACGGCCTCTGCTTCTCTGCTAACAATTCTAGAAGGTCCGTTCCATCTCCTCTGCATCTCTAACATCCATCGTGCTGCGTCTAACAATGGCACGCTGGTCGTTGTATGTAAACACACTTAGCAAAAGCATCTGTCATCCGCAGGATTCGAACCTGCGCCCTCCGAAGAGGACTGCGACCTGAACGCAGCGCCTTAGACCACTCGGCCAGAATGACGACAACCTGGTCCTTCTTACCCATCAAAGTGTTCTGCTTTGAAACTTGATTAACATTAGACTTTACATTTTCAGTCACGCGACCGCCCTGTCGTGCGTATTTTTCGCTAGATAGAGCTTTTACCCTAGACCGTTCAAAATCATTGAAAAGCATAAATCTCGTCGATTTTAATACTCTGCTTGACTCTTGCAAAGACGTTTCTATTGTGCTGTAATAGAGAAAAGGAAATTATTTTCCACATACGCGAGCTCTTCGCAGAACTGAGCTTTTGCCGTAACTGTTAGTAACCATGCGATAGCGCAAACATCGGCCGATCCACCCTATGCTCTCTTCCTAGGCAAGGAGAATAAGATCGAACTCCACACAGTCCGCGCATTGCTTGTCGGCTGGAGTGTAAAGTGTGGGTATTGATCGTGCGGTTTTTGCCGACGACACAGAACGATTTATGGGTAGCACGCGGTTTATATTATTCATTTAGGCTTTATTTTACACTTTGAAAAGAAAGGAAAATCAATCATGTGATAAAAAAAAAACTCTAAATAAGTCATATGACTCTGATGCTCCAAGAATTTCCTGTATCCGTTCATAAGTTTTTCCTTTATAGGCTTAAGCTGCTTAAGCTTATGTATATTAGCGAGTTTGTGTGGCGGAATAAAAGTGAAAGGAAAAGCGTAAGCCTACAGAACCCTAAGGAAAGTTACCTCTGGGGTGTCAATAGAGAAAATCTACACTCTTTACGAAACGGAGAAAAATTTTCCAAATTCTTTTTGATGCTATGGCGCTGTAAAAGGTCTTTTCAAAATACAAGCACACCTCAATGTCTCCGAGATTAAGCTTTTGAAAGACATTAATGGTCTAGTGAAAACTCTTTGTCCAGCAAAATGATCCTTCTGAAAATCCTTCCCGATAACAAAAATGTACACATTGCATTTTCCAAAAAAAAAAGACGTACGAAGAACCAAAACGTGTAAAACGTCGTGTCATCCGCAGGACTCGAACCTGCGCCCTCCGAAGAGGACTGCGACCTGAACGCAGCGCCTTAGACCGCCTCAGCTAGAACGACAATGCTTTAATTTTTACAACCAGTCAAATTGGTTTGGTTTCGAATAGCAAAGCGCTGAAGTGAACGCGGGTGTTTGCTGAAGAATACAGCCGAGCGCGCAAATGGATTTATCATCCGCAGGATTCGAACCTGTGCCCTCGGAATAGGAATGCGACCTGAACGCAGCGCCTTAGACTACTCGGCGGATGACAACGCTTAGGGTTTGGCAACCCACCGGATTGGTTTGATTCTGAATAGCACAGCGCTGAAGTGAACGCGCGTGATTGCTGAAAAATACAGCTGAATTGTAGCGCGCAAAAGTCGTGTCATCCGCAGGATTCGAACCTGCGCCCTCCGAAGAGGACTGCGACCTGAACGCAGCGCCTTAGACCACTCGGCCAGAATGACCACGCCCGTCCGTTTCCAAGCAATCTTCTTGATTTGTTTCAAGATTCAATCAATGTTATAATGAAGTACTAACGAATTAGAACAACAAAACAAATTCATGTTTCAGACCTGCGCCCTTCGAAAAGGACTCCGACCTGAACGCAGCGCCTCTGTCTAATCGATCACAGTGGCACCACACATGCGGGATTGATAATCTACGGAATTACCACAAAGTTCTCATTCTTGTTTGACTCTTTTCAAATAGCCTTTCATGAAGTCCGTTACGGCACTTATATAGTGCAGCAAACGTGTTTCAACCTAACAGCCTCATCAGTTGCGCGATCCTTTCGGATCTGTCCGCCCCTCACATAGAGAAATCGATGCCGCGCTTTTTACGCTCAACGTACGGTAGAACTCACCGTGGCGTTCTTTCAGAGTGATTGACTGTCGATTTCATGGCTTACGGCTGGCAGAGCATATATAGCAATACCTTACAATCGACTATGAGGACTCGCTCAGAACAATACATTTTCATAGCATATCTTATAGCATATGCCATGCAATCGACAATCAACCACTCTGAAAGAACGCCACGTGATTATTTCATTGTATGTTCAATGTGCGTTTCCACGCACAGTTATGGTAACGTGGAATCGCACGTGCTACAGACAACCGGAACTTATGTCCGATCTCGCGAACGCTGCAGAGAAGCGATAAAAAAAGATCTCAAAGAGAGACGAGCAGCAATCATGGCAGAAGATACAGAAGGTGGGAAAAGCATTCGCAAAGGCCAGCGAAGCTTCACCAATTGCTTGACCAAGATGATTGCACTCCGACGCCCTGATGGGACACTTACAGATTCCAGAAGGGCAATAGAGAAATTCATCCACCAATACTACTCGGATCTATCCTTTAGCCACGTCCTCTCACCGCCATATAAGTTGAAAGAGGATGAATCTGTCGTTCCACCGGTCCTCCCTCCGCAAATCCGACATGCTACATCGTAGGAGAAGAACAGAAAACAACCGGTTCAGACAGTATTAGACCAGAGCACCTGAAGAACCTGCCGCCAGTTCTCATCAACACCCTGGCTCGGCTCTTCACTCGCTACCTGTCAGAATATAAGGTCCCCATTCAATGGAAAAACAGCAAAATCGTGTTGATGTTTAAAAAGGGAAACCGTGACGACATGTCTATAAACTCTTCACTCGAGCCATCCTAAACAGTATTGACAGAACACTAGACGAAGGGCAGCCATGCGAAAAAGCAAGGTTCCCAAAAGGATTCAGCACCATAGACCACATCCACACGATTACAAGCCTCAATGAAGTTTCACGAGAGTACAAAATACCGCTCTGTGTCACTTTCATCGATCTGAAGAAAGCCTCTGATTCAGTGGAAACAGAAGCGTTTATAAAGGCTCTGGAAACCATGGCGTCCCCACTCGGTAATATAATGATCCTTCGTGAGCTTCATAAAGATTTTGCGACCCAAATATCTTCATTCTACAACAATATCACCATCGACGTAAGAAGAGGGGTTCGACAAAGCGATACAATTTCGCCAAAATTATTCACTGCCACCCTCCAAAACGCCATGCGAACATTAGAATGAAACGATATGGAAGTGAAAATTGGCGGTCGACAATTGAACCATCTTCGCTTTGCTGACGATATCGTCCTCATAACACCAAACATCAGCCAAGCGGAAAGAATGTTGACCGATTTTGATAACGCCTGTGGAAAGATTGGTCTTCAAGTTAATCTAACGAAAACGATATTCATGAGGAACGGATAGGTTTTGAATCCCCATTCACTATCAACGAAACGACAATCTCCGAATGGAAATTCATTTTATTTGACTGCGTATTGCGTTGGTATGTTGTTACAATAAACCCAATAGTGAAGAGTGGTGTGCAAGAACAATTGCGTCAGTCGGAATCTCCGCATGCTCCAGTTACGCCTATCTAGGTCGTGAAATCAATGTGATGAACGACCTAACCCCAAAGCTGAGCTGGAGGAAACGAGCGACTTGGGGAACGCTTAAGAGCATCTGAGATGTAGTGAAAAGGACTAAGAGCATCCGACTCCCTGTCCATCTTTTCGACTCGACGATTATCCCTGCCCTACTGTATGCAGTAGAAACCTGGTCGCCACGTGAGCAGGATGAAAGGTCACTTGGCGTTTCGATCGCGCAGTCGAAAGGTCGATGCTAGAAGTATCCCGTATCTCTGAAATGAGAGAAAGGATCAGAAGTTCCGACCTACGTAAACGATCGAAAATCAGAGACGCCGTTCTACACGTCAGGATATCGAAAATAAGGTGGGCCGGACACGTGATGCGCTTCAACGACAACGATGGACGAGAGCCGTTACCGACTGGATTCCTCGGGACGTCAAGCGCTCTGAAGGAAGACGACTGACCCGTTGCTCCGATTTCTTCACGGAAGCGATGGAAGAAACATATGATGCTCAGCGAATATCTAGAGCGAGGAAGACCCACTGGGCTACTCTTGCACGCGATAGGGAAAAATGAAAGTGTTGCTGGTGCCCGCTCGAGTCACTCGATGATCAACGGGACGACAGGTGAAACAGGTGGTACGCCGAATGTGAAAAGTTCGGGGTCGATTCCTCTACATAGGAAACTATATCCCCAAGGAACTGGCTGGAGAGAAAGGCACCCTAACTGGTGAGGCTTTAGGGCCGAAACACGTGTCTTGCACTATACAATGCTAATAACAAACCTCGTGAAAGGCTCCAGATATGCTGTCAGATTATACTAATGCGAGCGAGGCCTCAAAATAGTCGATTGAAAGGTAATTTTATAAAGAACTAGTTTGTGGAGTTTGGAATTGTCATAAGTCAAAATACTCTATAATGTTCTAGACAAACACGAGACTGGCAAAAAGATATTTTATATACTGCTAATTTGATGACTCTTTTGTTTCACAGAGCCACTTCAACCCAAGTCGACAGTCCTGCTGGTTGTTGTCGGACTATTAGCTGCCACATCAAATCGAGCACAGCGGACGTAACACCACTCCAATACTCTCTAATTTTTTGGCCACTTATTATATAGAACAGAAGCTGATCGATTATCCTGCAAAGTGGTCTGATTTTTTGGCGGTTAATGTGCTAGATAAGAATTATTGTTTGCGAATTGAGTGGTGGGCAAATGTACGACCTCAGACGGGAGTCGAACCTGCGTTTCATCCATACCGAGAACGCGTGTCACCACTACACCGCCGAGGCACATTTGCGCCACCACTCATTCTTCAACATCTCTATGTTGGCTGTCAGCCCCTAATCCTTAACTGGTTTGGTCGGGTATGCAATTTCGCTTTATAAACTCAGTTGAGCTGACAGCCGCTGTTAGATATACTACTCGAGAGTTCTATTATTTTTTACTGCTTTTTTACTTTTATTTACTCTTTACTTAAAACATCATGACACTGCGAAAAGAAACAGTAAAAAAATGCTAGAGTTCTTAAGAAATTGTCGTTTGTAGAAACGATATCCACTGCTAGCCAAAAAGGAGATATTATTGATGAGGAAATTGCTCAACATCCACAGAGTTAGGAACGGTACTGTAGAGTATGAAAAGTTCTTAGCGTGATATCCCTCCACTGATTCACTTGATGCAATAGCGAACATCCCTGTCTCGACGTCGGTCATCTATGGTTAACGACCACCTATGGATCATCGACTCGAAACAGTACTGCTCTGAGGAATGCAAAGACGTTGAAATCTTGGTCCTTTAATATCTTTTTATTAACGCCTTCGTTGCCGTACAAGTCCAATTTTCTTCAAGGGATCACCACTAAAATCAGTAACTCGCTCGGCAGTGCTCCTTATATATAAGACGGATGCTGATGATAAGAGCAATCCATCATGCAGCAGTCGGTGAAATCATTCGGAGGACATAGCGTTCGTTTAGTTCATTTCCTTAGTTGCTATAGAGAATCCATATAAAGTTCCCTACTTATCCATTATTGAACTATTCGACAACCACTTTTTCGTTCCAAATAGTTTGATAATGTGTCCATTGACGTAGGGTAATGTTCAAAACCTTTAGGTCAGCTAGGCCTCGAGCTCAAATTTCACCCTATCTGGGTCGTGTGCTTGAAGTTCTGCATTACCAAGGCCTGCTTTGACACTACTCTTTCTACGCTACAGCGCATCTATCTGTCAGTAACCAATCGTCAACCGTGTAACACTGGTAGTCCCTATCGACATTGAACCCAGTAACGCTGATAGATATTGGAATTAGATGATCGAACAAAATTCCTTTTTACTTAAACCGTGTTTATCGGTGACATGATGTTATGCATATACCTACTGATGTAGAGGGACGTGCAAAAGTTTTGTAAAGCAACGATCCAAGCGCGCGCCGTCGCATAGGGTGAAATGTTTGTTCCAATCCTATAAAACGCAAAAGTTTTGCACATCACTCTACAATAATGGGTATAGTTATAACATCATACGTCCTCTAGAAGAGTGTAAATAAAGAGAAATTTTGTTAGGTGATGATTAATCTTACTCTCTTAGATCATTATACTCTCTCCACACTAAGTTTCTGTATGAAGCAAACTGTACTTTGTCATTTTGTTGATGAATACTGACGAGGAGCATCTCGAAGTTAGGTGTGGATAATGAGTGTTTTCACTGGTGATCTTTCGCAGTCTTTTAGACTCGAAAGTTGTTTTTCGTTTCTTGAACTATCTCTTTCCTAATGCCTATACTGATGCCAGGTCTCATCGATATCGACATCGAACAAAGCCTCTTCATCAATGTTCACCATACAGATGAATAACGCAAAGTTGTCATTAGACGCACTCTGAGACCACTTCTACGGGAAACCACTTAGAATGTGTTGGTCGGTTGATCTACTCATTCCTTATGATAACACAGATAGAATGAGAGTTAAAGCGATATTCTAACCTAAATATCTCGCGTTATTAGTAGATTCTCTTTCATTGATATACTAGATTGTTTATTTCGAAACAGTTCACCCTGAAGGACACAAATTGTTGTTTACCAAGTTATAACTCAGCGACGGTAAGAGACTTTTCAATTTCAATCCGATAAGAATATAACACGTTTTGAGCTGCTAGGTCTAGTGTTATACAGGTACCTGCTTCGTCCTATTGGGGCTCATCAGTGGCACGCTCCCTCGGTTCAGTCGATCCCCTGAGCTTAAATAACCTTCTTTGAAGGAATTGGCGCGGAGTAATGAATTATTAAATAATAAATAACTGATAATAAAGTAAAATAAATATAACATATCAATAAAAAAATTATTGCTCGGCCTCATTTCCTTTGTAGAGGACTACTTTACCTTAGGGGATCGGATGAACCGGGGGAGGGTGCTACTGATGAGCCGCAATAGGACGGAACAGGTATTCGTATAGCACTAGACCTCATAGCTCAAAATGTTATAAAAAAAAGTTATGCCCTTATCAAATCAAATCATTTTGAGCGGGTCTATAAAAAGCGATCGGTAGAAAAGGTATTTTCCATTTTTATTCCTACATAAGAGTCTATTTCGTAATTGGGTAAGCTACGGTATACGACCTTGTTTCTAGGACTAAATGAGTAAAATCCTAATGTTTTTTCTATTGAATTAGCATTCTTCAGTTTTTTTTTGTTTACACTGTGAGCCTTACGCTTTTTGGACAGGGATTTCCGAACTTTCCTTTCTAAATATGGACTGCTTGCCAACAAATATCGATTACTTAGACGGAACTTCAACTTCAGTATAATGTCCACAATGATTCTCGATGAGTTGGACCAGTTCGTATCTATGTTTAGAAAGCGAAGATTGGATTTAGGGTGTGTATGATTTTTCGTGAATTGTCTTATTTGAATGCACTCAAAAGCTACATGTTGGATTCCTTACTTGTCTTTGAGTGCTCGTCTCATAATGTGGGCCGTTCAATTCTTTATGATGTTTAGCTTCACACAAGCAGAAGTTGGCTGGTCAATATCGACTTCTTCGATATACTCACAAACAACGATTTCAAAATTCGAAAACGGCCTGCTATCCTTGAAGGTCTTTATAATCTTGTCATCTACAAGTACCTTATGTTGAATTAGTTGACGCTTGAGATGCATTTTACGGTGATCATGTTGGAGGGAAGGGAAAGGGAATGGGAGGATGAAAAGCATTGCATCGACACCGCAGCTTTTTATTTTCTCATACCGAGTCTTTTCGCTACACTCTCACGCTCGATGGGCACCTTCTAACTTAGATCTGTTGTCTGGGTCATCCCGTGAAATGCTCTTCTTTATCCTTGTAAACTTACAAAACTTTCTGTGCACCTGTTAATTAATCTGAGCGGAAAATGACCAAAATGTCATCCTAATTGCTATGGGGAAGCATGATTGCCGCATGGAACAAGTAGTAATTAAGGTACCTACAAAATACAACACGTGTTGCAAAACAAATTCGAAATCTGGCAGTAATATAAGTAGAGATTAATGGCACGCATAGAATGTAGACCTCTGAAGCGATAGTAGTAAATCTCCGCTGTTACTCCGTGGCGTTCTGAACACCTCAGATTTTCTCATCACCTTAAAACTTCTGTGAATTCTTTGCAAACCAGGTTTATAACGGCAGCAAGTTAAGCGTCGTCCCTAGACTAAAGGAATACTGCGATAGACGTTCTAAATTTTACGCAAATCTGCGATGCTGTTATATTTCAAGGAAAAGAACGTAAAATTATTTGAGAATGAGATCTGTCCTGGTGATTTTTAGGTTATATTATCGTATAAACTTGAGCAAGAGTACAAGTGGTACAATTGATCAATCGTCTAGCCTATTGTATCAAAAACCATTATGAGTTCCATTTGCAAGTAATTAGCGATCCCGAAAATATACAGAAATGACTTTTTGAATTGAGTCTGATATCCAGAGCATTGAGATCTATTCATAAAGACCGCACTAAAAAATGTGCGCGAAAACTGTGAACCACAGTAATCCTCATCTTATTTGCACTCTAAGCACTTTGAAAACCTTACATCTTCGTCAATCAAGTTTAGCTTTACTCTGTTTTTGAATTTTAGTAGCCATACTGCACTAACTTGACGAATTTTGTTGATTGACAGAAAGCAGCATCATATTTACATAGTGTAGCGCTAGAAAAAAGGTTCTATAGGAGAAAATCTTGTGAACGTTTCATATTCTGTGATGTTTGCAATGACTCTGAGGCTCGATGCTTTCGCGCTACTGGCTTGGCCTTACCTGTTTCAATTTCACAGAATATTTTCGGAAATGCCATAACTAGTTTATCTGATAATAATAAATTTCTAAAGGTCTCTGACCAAGTCTAAAAGTCCATAATGGACAAAGTAATCCACGTCTCACAATCACAGAGCAGCACTACTTCTGAATGAGATCTAGAAACAACCCGCACTTATGAACTTCACTATTCAAACTTCTGTTAAGCTCACAGAAGCCAATTTTTCTCTTCACTCATAGATCACCTAGAATCAGTTCAGAACATGTGTCGCTTCAAGAATATGCTCGCTGAATGGCTGAATAATGCGAATAGTCCGTCAAATCGGGAATCCCTGATTCGAGCACACTATCACATCGCACAAAACAAGACAAGGAGGAAAAGAGCATATATCTTAGTAGGTTCAATAAAACGTTATGCCTCCGTCCGTCTTTTTCGGAACGTAGTTCTTGTTCCTAAAACATTGAAATCTAGTTTGAACCTTCGTGAAATTAATATTGAAGTTCTCTCACGAAGGACCAACCACAAAGTAAGCGATCATCGCACTGATCTCTTTATTGTTTTAGTAACCAGCAATCAATTTTGACTCGACAAACAGGTTTTTTCGAGATTTTTGCTGCACTTTTCTTGTCCACAAAATAGAAAGAATGTTAGAGCTTATGAAGCTCAAAACAAATAGTGCAAATACTAATTTAAGAGCCACACAGACACAAAAGCTTACAAGATGTCATGGGAGAATTTTATAAAATTCGAACAAAGCAGAAATTGCGTTTATGTCCAGCTTTTCCGCCAAAAAATTTGGGAATTTGAGCGTCTCACACTCTTTTTTCTTCGAATGCTTAAGGAGCCTATCAAGCAGCGAATGGAGCAACATTTTGCTGTAGAGAACCGGCCAAGTCGAGCCACCATGGCTCGTCTTTCCAAAGAGTGGGAACTCGATTATAAGGTAGCTTTCTTACCATTCATTCTCGATTTTTACACAATATTTTTCGTAATCCGTCGCCAATAAAATATTTGGACTGTGTTTCCGTAATAAAGGAAGATTTAGTTCTAATGTCTTGCAACCCTATACTAATAGATCCTTTCTGGCTTACTTTTTGCACCTTTAGCTCAGAAATTTTGTTTTTTTACGTTCTGAGATTTTTCCTATATCTCTCCTTTTGGTGGTCGTAAAGCTATATTACCACTTAGCAGCGGTGAATTTACAGAATTATGCGGCCAATTTTGAATTTTTTCATCCGTGAAAATTATGTCCATACATTCATTGCACAGTGACAAAAAAATTGTTTCAATTGATTGGATTGTAGTCAGCATGTAGTGGTAGTTCGCCTCACTTTCATAGTTAATAAGGCAATTCTAGTGAGACGTCCTGTATTTCGCGAAACAACTACCATAGTGATGGCAAATGGACGGGCTAAATTCCCTAGACTGGTCTGCTGCAGTACTATTTCACTTGGAGCGCAAAGTCGATGATCCGTCTTACGTGGAGACAGAATGGACCGACATGAACTGTTATCGGCTTTTCTATCCGAACTAATTACGTTTTCACGCATGGCTTTTACTCTGTTTATTTCTTCCAGTATGCATCTGCTAGTCGTCGGCCTGTTCTCGGCATCTTATATCATCAAAGGAATTCAAAGGCAACAAAGAAGTATTATGCGAATGGTTGGTGATGAGCACCATTAAAAAGCAAAGTGTGGTTTTGATTCCGTCCCACAGCGTTGTTTGGAATCATGTACGAACGCTTTATCTCAGCTGTCCTCAAGACTGCATGCAGATTTGTGTGCCGCGCCATTCTAAGACATTGATGAAGAAACCAAGCTTAAACAATAATCAAAACAACTCGCAACATCTTTGCAGACTTTGAGTCGATGAGTACTAGAAGTATTACTGGAATCCGTAAGGAAAAAATGCGTACTATTCCCGCTAGACGGCACTGGATAAAGAAACGGCCTCTTTCGGTGGACATGAATCATTCATGAGAGTGTTAGTAGCCATTCAAAAGCCCAAATCTCTGGCTAGTGCGCTACGTGCTAGTGGCCTTTATTACAAGGAATTTATAAAAGAATAAGCAGGGAAACATTTGAAACATTGTTTCGCAAACGCATTTTTCTCGCAGGACACCAATGATGCTCGGAACTATGAGTAGTCATTCATCATCGTAAGTTTCAACCGTTCCAACGCTGTGTTTATTACCCCCGTTTCACTACAGTGTACACTACAGAGTACAGTGTAGCAGGGAAAATAATATGGAATTCACATAATCGGCGAGTTTGTTCACCTGCTAATCTACGATCGTTGTGCCTGGTGGCTGTAGATTCGATGTGGCTTCTCGCTATCGATCGATTCAAGGCGTTGGAGCGGTGCACATGTAAAGTGCAATTTTTTTCATCCAATCAGGAATTTCTTCTCCGCTTTCAAAGGAACTCCGTATTAAGCGTACGACTTTGATACCAAAAGATATCCTCTACACGTTCATACGCTTTTCGTGAGTCCAGCAAAATAACAGTAGAAGCACGCGATCGATTCAAAACATAATATTATCTTATAATTCAAAGCGTTATAAAAGGATTTTTTAAAAAAACGGCCACTTAGCGCACCAGCGAGAGATTTGAGCTTAAGAATGATTGCCAACACTCTTTTTTAAAGTCTAAACTACCCTTTCATACCATAAAGTTTTTCTTTCACTAGCCATCAGACTAATAAACTTTGAAGTGAACACGAAGGGATTTCTGACGTTTCTGATGTGGTGGCAGTCTTTCTTTATCATATAATTTCTTCTGTGCCATCTGCTACCCATTTCAATTAAGTCTCTTCTATGGGATGAAAAATATGCAATTGACGTAGTCATGCAACCCATAGGTAACAGAATGATAATGACAGCAGTCAATGAGTGCATGGGTTTCGTCCGACCTCGATAGGAGCAGCAACATCTCCTACTCTTTCGTGGTCTGGGAACTGGGTGAACTTTGAAATCACTTCGCCTCCTGAAATTGAAAAAGCTGGCGGCTGGATATTCTTGCAAAGCTATAAGCACAATCATGGCTTTTCTAAGATTTCAGGACTGTAGACTAGACCATCATTCAGTGATAATCATGTGAAAAAACAACTTGCTGAAGCAGCAGCCGAACCAACAAGCATTAGGCTGATTATCACCGCTGGATTGAATCTCTGAAAAGTGTGTAGTGCATTCGACGTCATTCACATAACGTCAGAGGCGACTAAATGCATATATGGTCTTCACAGTGATTCGCGGTGTTTTACCGATGCATCAGGTCAGTGCTGCCATCCTCTCAGATAAAGCTAAAAGAAACCTGCCAATCCAACGGATTGGAAGAGTTGGTGAGCCTGAGATGCAGGACTGATCAGCGACCATGTAGTTGTCGCAGGCTACATCTTGGCGCTGCGCCATACGCACCCTTTCAACACCAAATTTGTGGTTTTTCGCAGGTGACGAACGCGAGGGAACGAATGCATGAAATGCTGCGGCGTAGGATGTTACGTCGGGTCGCATGAAATAATGAAAAAAACGCTACTTTTCGGTCATAAGGGCACAAATGAATCTTCAACCTCATTTGCTTCACAAGAATTTTTAGTAGGAGTGTTAATAATCATTCGAAAGCTTAGATCTTGGTTAGATTCCTTAGTGGCCGATTTTTGAAAAGACCCCTCTGTAAAATTCAAAATAAAATCATTTCGACGCTCATATTTCTTACCGAACCGAGCTCTTTGTATGGACTATTAGCGATCATTGGATAGCGTAATGTTTGCTAATTCCAACGATCGAATGATTACTGATAGTCTGAGGAAAGAGCTCTGATCGGCGAGAAATGTACGTGTGTGAGTATCCTAGATTTTTCAGCGTTGTAAAAGAGTGTTTTGGAAAATCGGCCAAGTAGGGCTCTAGACAGATATCTAAGTTTTCGAGAATATTCATTTGCGCTCCTCCCTCCCATAACTTTAAAGTATCGAAGAAACTTCTAGAATATTTATCCTTGACTTGCACTATATACTGGGCCCTTCATTTTTTCATTCTTAGATCTATCAAACTGCGATAACTCTGTTAGGGAATTTTTTTCAGCATCGAGCATTCGCTTTTGGTTATGAGTTTGTTTCCATGTTGGGAAACAAAGGTCTTTACAAGAAACAAGCAAAGCACACATCTATCGCTGCGTTCTTTGGTTATATTTCACATCGTAACTTCCTACAAAAAGTGGGCAACGAACAAAAGTTAAAGCACACATATAATTGAACCGGTTCATGAAAACAAGTCATTTGAGGTTCAAATTGTACTACACATGGAACAGATCACTGCACTTTTCAGGTTGTTCGAGTTTGGTTCTGTAATCGGCGACAGAAAAAGCGAAGCGAAGGCATAGATCTCAAAGTTCAACTACCTGAAGCGGTGTTCGTTGATCCGAATCAGCCGGAAATCGACAGTGGCACGATCTCACCCAGCAGCACCATTGTAAGTGGTTCGCCATCGCCTCAATGCAGTCCCTATTCTCTAAAACAGCTTTACAGTTCTAACGACTGTTCCACATTTGAATAATTTTAACAATAAAATGTTACATCACATATACTTGTACGCCAAAGTCTATGGACCAAAACGCATATGCTTCAAACTGTAATGTGAAAACGATTGAATAAAGTGCTACAAAGATCTCGTTGTCAGTTTTCTAAAAGTTCATACTCTAGACACGCTGCAACTGAAAGACTGCACTACGTTATACATATATATATATATATATATATATATATTATATTTATTTATTTATTTATTTATATTTATATATATATTTATTTATATATATATATATATTTGTATTTATATATATATATATATAATGTATCTATATATCTCTGCTATCGATCGCTCTTTTACAGCCCCACTCAAAACGAAATAATGTGATAGGGGTATGACTTGCTTGAGCCGATAGGTCCAGTGCTACATAGGCGCCAATTTCGTTTAAGGGGACTCATTAGTACTGAGTCTGATATTCTGATGAGTCCCAATAGGACGAAATAGGCGTCTTATAGCACCAAACCTAACGGCTCAAAATAAGTTATATCCTTGTCTATATATACGCATATATATGTATATGTATGGATATATATATATATATATATATATATGTATACGTAAAACATTCCATATATAAATAAACAATTCGATTCAAGGAATAATTACGTTTATTAGATCAACGACTTTAGCAGTAATTAGGAAAGCTCACAGGATATTCTCAAAATTGCCTCCTTTAGCCCCATACATTTATAGGATCGCTTGCAAAAACCTCTAACTATGCGCGCACCACGTTTCTACCGTAGTTTTGTCCCAGCCGTGTCGACGCCGCTTTAGGCTTGTCTGTAGTTAGGGAGTAGCCGAAACATTTTCCTCTAGTAGGAATAACACGGAGTAAGCCATTTTGTTGAGATCTGAAAAGTTAGACGGCCAAATGTCGTTAGCTCAAAAGCCTGGAAACTACTCTTAACATATGGCAATTCTTGAGAAGGTCGAATTCACAGGAGCCAGTCCTGCTGAAACGTAAATCTGTCGGTGCTAGAGTGTAGTGATTAGTCCAAGGCTCTACCACCTCGTAAAACTTACTCATGATAGATAACAGCGTTGATTTTGACGTTTCTGTTAATGAAGACCAACAGCGTCTTTCCGGTGGAGCAAATGACGGCCCAGACCATTAGAAAGGCGGAAAAATCACTGAGACTTATGGATTTTGCTACTTCGTGCATCTGTTGACCCTTCTTGAGAAATTGACGTCGATTCTGGAGTTTGTTGAGACAGACCGTGAATATCCTCTGATCTGTAAAAATTATCTTTGACAAACGAGCACCACCTATCGAAAGAATCATCCGGTAAGCTTTTTTTAGCCATTTTTCTTCTGTCTGTTTGTCCAAAAAGTGAACACGAGCAATCTTGTAACTGTGCAGCTTCGGCTCACTTTTGATACTGTTTTGGACGCTCCACTCGTTGATCTAATCTTCTAAGCCGTTTTGTGCATGGAACGTTCCGGATTTCGTTGTACACAGCAACGGATGTTCTGAATGTTTTTCGGAATAGGCGAGGTTCAATGAAAAATTCTATATTACTGCTAAAACTAATAAAATACAGAATTGACGGAACTTTTTTCGCATCCTACATTAACATATATATATGTGTATATATATATATATATATACATATGTTAATGAATGCCTTATCTCACCGTTTTTTTTCAACTGTGTTATAATGTAATAACTATTTATCCAATTATGTTGGATAATATTCCAAAGTGGAGCACTCATTTGAAAATTGAACTTTGTGTTTCACTTTTACCACGGACTAGTGCTAACGCTATGCTACCGAGGGCCGTTGCTCTGGTATCACTCTTTTTGCACTCTGTGGTTTATAACTATTGACAGCCAATCGTCAACGAGTCTGATCTGCTAAGACGTATCGGCATAAAACCGAATTGAGCTGGCGCTGTCGGGTATATGTTATCTGCATGAATGCTTATTTTCACCGCGTTTTTAGCACTGTTGTAATGTTCTAGCTATAAGGTCAATAATTTCGAGTGATATGCAAAACCATAGATATCAGGCGGACTTGAATCTATGTCTCACCCTTACCGTGGCTTCTGTTACCACGACACTACCGAGCCCGTTGCTTTGCTACCTCTTTAGTCCATATTCAGAATTTAGCGGATCAGTAAACATTGTTAATTATACAGTGTATATTTTTTCAGCACTTCTATTGATCCGTCTTCACAGCGTTTTTTCCCCTGTGCGGATCCCAGTACTTCTAATATTCAAATCGTTTTTTTGTTTTTTTTTTTAACTCGTAGACTAGCGGTTGAGCACGTCTCCTTACAGTCTCCAGAGTAGCCAGGCTGTGGCGTTCCACTGGGCATTTGTTGCTGAATGCCGGAGTGTTGGCGTCGGAGCATAGCCTGCGCGTGCCGCGACGAGCACCACAACCGTCCAGCCACGGCGCCCCATACAGTCATATGAATATGTATATATATATATACATATACATGTATATATATCACTTGAGCGTGCAGTGTAATATGTTCGTTGTCGATTCCTCTATATGAAGGCTGTATACTCCTCTACAAGGGGTTGGCTGATACGAAGGCGTTGTGCTATTGATGCAGTTAAAAGGTACCAGACGTACGACTAGCATTATATAAGTACCATAATAGGCTTCGTGAAGGGCCTAAGTATGTTTTCAAACTACATATTGTTTCGAGCGAGGCCTCAAAAATAGTCGTAAATGAGGGTATGGGAGCATATATATATATATATATATATATATATATATATATATATATATATATATATATATATATATACTTTACCAGCCACGAGCAGCCAACTGCACATCACCTAGCGGCACGTGTAAATAGTTTGGTGTAGGATCCTATATGTAGGGCATATTTCCCCGAAGAACTCAATCAACCGAAAGGCATCGTGCAATTGACGAGGCTGCAAAGTCGAAGCACGTGTCTTGCACTGTATAAGTGTCATGATAGACCTCATGATAGGTTCAAAATATGTCATCAGGATTCTCATTATTGCACCGCTTTTAGCGGTGTTATGATGTTACAAATATATACAATGATGTTGAGTCTGCGCCAAATTTCGATCCCGGGCGGGATTCGAACCGGCTTCCACCTCCTCGGGGATGCGTGCTCAACCAATTGCACTATCGTCGCTGTTTTGTCACCACTCTTTCTACGCTACAACTTATTAATATCTCACCAACCAACTCCCAAAAGTTTGACCTGGTAATGGATATTGACACTGAACCCAGTCACGCTGACAGATAATGAATATAAGTATAATCAAACACAACTTCTTTTATTCAGCCACTTTTGGCTATGTTATGATGTCACGAATATACCTAAGGAAGAAAGTTGACGTATTTCTTCCGTAGTGATAGTTTTCCGCCATAGACTGATAGTCATTTTGTTTGTGGTCACGTTACTTACTCTTTAAGATATCGTGTTGGTTTTTCCATTGAAAAATGCACATTTCATTTCATTTTGTAAAGCATATATTGTTCGCTGTCCATTATATAGCAGTAAGTAAGCCAAAGACCTATGCCGTTTTTCAGCCTACATCGCTTTTGCGGTTTCGGTAGTTTCTTTTTTTTTTGCAACCTAAAGTTTTGTTGAGAACACACTAATGTTTAGTGTCTCACACAAATTTTCCACGAATCTGAGCATGCTGTCACCGTTCCCGTACAATTCTTTTGCTCTAGAGAAGTATTTGCCAAAAGGTTGCACATACTTCACCGTCGTATACGTTTTCATATCGAATTTTGCAACAAAAGAATACTATCACAAAAATGTTACAAAAAAAATTGTCTTTGCTAAATATTTTTTGTTCCTGCCCGGCATATGTGTCTTTGATTGTCGGTTACACTTGTCAAGTTTGTGGCAAACGGACGAGAGCGCTGCAGAATATCACATGCCATAAGCGCTTTTCTGCCAAACTGACCCAATCGCTTCCACATATCGCATCTTTTTTATTCCCAATGTATTTCTTATCCTTGAAAATAGATCTTGACGATGAGGAGCTTAGTGTATTTCTCATCTTTGAAAATATATTGCAACAATGGGGAGTTCTATTGTTGTTTGTCAGGTGATATTCCATCTCTTTCGCTGAGTTTGAGACCGAAGGATATCTTGACTATGTTTTGGCTGATGATTGTAGCATTATTTTTATGTTCTGTTTAGATAGAAAACTCAATTACATATACGTACCCACTGGATGCGGTCCGATTTCTCCTACTTGAAGCCTGCGTTTGTCAGTTCCGGAAAATTCACGACGCTTCCATAGTGATGCCAACTACTTTCTACTATTGACGATTCTTAGAACAATTTTTTCAATATATCTCATAAACAAAGATGCGAGCAAATTGTCTAACAGCTTAAATGATTTCACAATTGTCTGACGAGTTCTCTGTTCGGATATATAAAGACGAATCTGTTCAGATCCAAAATATTTATGAACAATCGTGGACACGTTCAATCCTGTCGATATTCTGCTACCGAAAAATATTAAGTATATTCATCTCATTGTCTCGACAAAGGCATAAACTAACTGCAAAGTTCAGTAGTCACTAAAAGAATAGAAAATACATATTTAACCTTTATTGTTACCAACTTTTTCTTCTCTTTGGATAGATTTGATCTTGAGGAGCAAGCTGAATTATCAGTTTAATGCATGACAAAAGTTACACTTTGATGAATCACACAGTTAACTGATAACCTCAATAATTTTTATTCAAACGCAGGTTTTCATGTAAGAAGATAACAAATCTAGTACTGAATATTGAAAGCTCGCAGAAAAACTTTCCTCTTGAAAAGTAGTGAAAAGTGTGCTTGACCCTTAGCTGGGCCAATCAAGCCTTTCAACCCTACAGGGTCGAGAAATTAAGGGCAAGATTTGTTTGTAAGGCACTCGTTTCAATCCAGAAAAGCTGGGCACTCTCTGTGGTGATGAGCTGAAAAAGGCACAAAGGTAACTGGATTTCGAGAAAAGTCGAGATGAGCATTATTGAACGATATTTAGAAAGACGTTTGAAAATTAATAACCAGTAGGTAAACTCACTCATAAATTTGTGGATTTTCATGGATGACCAGTACGAAGAAAAGAGTCGCTTACAAAATGGCTGGGATCTCAACATTGTGTAGTAACCGGGTGAATTAATAGATGTCAACAAAAAGAAAAGTGTTTGAAGTGTAAATTGAACTAAAAAGTGCCAAATTTGCTTAGGATATTCAGCGATTGAGTGCAAAGTTTGATTCAATGTACTTGTTTCATAAACTTTATTATTAACTGTTAATTGAGCATCTCGCATAATTCTTCAGAATATTCAAAAATACTGCTCATTAGCAAATACTACTGTCGCGGCGTCGAACCAAAAACGACCACTGAATCAACAATATCCATTAAGGAGGTCAGTTGGTGACTAAGATTGTAGTAATTTGTGATGAGCAGTAATGCTAGCCTAATCGTATTGTGTCTACATTGTGCAGTAGATTGCATGAACACGATCTCCTCTTTTTGTGTCGGAAATTACCCGCCACATATGCACTCGGATTACGCAGCGCCGACGGGCCGAGCATCGGCAGCAGCAGCAGCAGCTCTGTCCCTTCTGAGACCGGTTCTCGACGATTGCGGATGCGTTGACTAGCGTCCACTTCAACAGGTAAACTTTGTACATTTACTAGTAGTAGAGCAGGAATAAGTGGACTTCAGAGAGGTTCATCTTGCACAGACTAGTCACCTACTAAGCGCATGAAAAATAAGTTTTAAGCAAAGAAATGCTCAGAAAACTTTGGAAAAGATTACTATACGTCAACTACGAAGCGCCTTATTTTCGCATTTTTTATCATTGATTTATAAGAGAAATAGAGCAACGATGGCAGCAAATGAGCGTGCGGCGCATTTTGTAATCACTGAAATACAAGTCTTGTACAGCTTAAAGTGTCTATTTGCTTAAGAGGTCTAGAAAGTCATAAGGCTGAGGTTGTGCTGCTTACTTGAACGACGTGCTATTTCTTGATCTTCTACCGTAGCACACCCCATCTGTCAGCGAGTGCTCGCACCATAATTATATTAGTCTTACTAGCACCCACACGAGTCAGCAGCTTCGCTCTAAATGCTCGCAGGATTTGGCATCGTCGTGTCAACTGCCTATTAAGCGAACAGCTTGCTTAAACCATCCTGTCTGCTCAACAACAGCAGTGATAATCCAATGCTTGCAATAACACAGCTTGAATTAACCAGTTCAAATGATTCATTATAAGTTGGAGCGTTAGATGCATTTACTACGAAACAACAATGAATTAGATAGCACGCACACCCAATAGTGGTCAAAACTGAGTCATGGAAAACTCTTAAAATCATTTTCAAAACTAATCAATTTACAAATGGAGACAAGATTCTTGTTACTGAGCGGGTTCAATACTCCAGTTCCAAAGCACAAAGTCAATAATCAAATTGTACTGAGCGGAATGTTTTTGAAACAGGCGAGTTACAGCTTTGAAATACAGATATATTATTGTGAGTTATTTCTTCACCTCTTTGGTCGTATTTTTTCATTAGTTTTATCTTCTGGGTATTACTATAATTATATCGTTCTTCTTAAAAGTAGATCTTCCAGAAACTATTTGATTACGGTCATGAAAAATCAGGCACATAAACGAAGATTATAAGTAAGCCTTGATTCTTAGAAGAGCGCAGGAATGTGTGGAAGTTAATGATCAAGTAAGTAAGTAGGTCAGTTCAACTGCCAATTAGAGCAAAATTCAGTCCTTGTTCACAATCAGCTTCAGTTTAGATACTAGTTAAGCTTTATATCGATGAATAACCTTTTACTCTGATTCGATTTTGATACCCTCTTTCATTTCATCTACCTGTCTCTCCTTTTGGTTTTCTGCATACGATGAAATCAGTAAAATTTAACCATTCAGCATTGTTACAACATTACCAGTAGGGATGGGAAGCAGAAGTAAGCACGACTAAATCTTCTTATAATTTGGACTATATAATTCACCTAGAAGAAGTAAATTACTAGCTGCGGACAATTGTAGACGATTAACGATCATCTGTGTATATTGAATTTGCAGAAGTGAACTAGTACTCTGTTGCTTTCAATGAAACGATAACAAGTCAAGAAGCACAGCAACTCAGATGATACGTAGAGAATAACTGTGTTATCAAATATGGGTGGATCGCCGAAAGTCACTCACTGATTCGAAACTCTCACATCTAAAAGCAAAATTATTTTCTGACTGCTCCACCAACTACGTTACTATGTATGTCAGTGATTGAATCTTTCACATTCGTGAACTCCTAATGCTTGTGGAAAATACGAAATGGTCGATTTTACATATCAAGCCTTTCACGTCTTCCATCTCTATGAATATTTTTGACTTTGGATCCTAATTGATAATGAGCACTATGTTTGTGATTTAGTAGATTCATAAAAAAATAGTCTTTAAGCAGCTTTTATTGCCTTTGGCGAAGATGCATTTCCCTGAATCAGCCGACGTGCTTTTTTTCTCGGCGGGGCAACCAAATATGCAAATGCCCACGTACGAGTTTGTGTTCCAAATACTGTCCGCTATTGATCGACAATAAGTCTGGAAACTGTATTGCATGCTGACTGATACGATAATCCTCGACGATGTTTCCACTTCCTGC
Organism: Parelaphostrongylus tenuis; assembly: GCA_019055375.1. NCBI lineage: Eukaryota > Metazoa > Nematoda > Chromadorea > Rhabditida > Metastrongylidae > Parelaphostrongylus > Parelaphostrongylus tenuis. The sequence goes on along the minus strand of JAHQIW010004255.1, from coordinate 83,884 downwards.
CGTATACAGTATGAGTCCTACAACTAATAATAAATATTGTTAAAGTTCTAAACGGAATTAAGTCAGATTATCATTATGTATTATGATTCTAAAGTGCTTTTCACCCAGCTGATATGATCAATTTAATCAGATTTTGAGAAATTCTCGGTAACAAGTAGTTCCAGTCATTAACATAGAATAAGAAAAAATGCAACAGGTCGTTCGTGAGCATTCAAGTTCGAGACATGGCAAAATAATCTGTGGCTTTTGAACGATTCAGTGCAGTAACGCCAAGCAGTATAGAAGCGTTTTGTTAAGAAAACAGCAAGTTGTCACCCTTTCCGATAGGCGCAGCGAATCTCATAAAAGTGTGCTTCTCTCACGAGATTATGGAAATGAAGAGGCAAAGAAGAGAGACGCAACGATGTGATGTGGTGTTCGAGATCGCCGCCACTGCGAACATCCAAAGTGCTAAGGATTATCTCAGGTTGTACAAGTTGCTGTTGAGTTACCGCCGTGTCACAAACATAAGAGCTGTGAGAAACTTCAGCTACCCTAGCCGGAGTTTTTCACTCAAAATTCATAAGACCACGTTACCCTTCCAAAAGATCTTTGAAAGAAAAATAACTGGTATGGCAATCCAAATAATTTAAAACTTAACAATACACTTTCCATCGATTACCTCTACTTTTTGAGAGCTGTTGAGTGTTAAGTAGTTACGTGAATTAATCGTTCGTGATAGATAACTTGCAGTATAGATTCATGTGTGCTCAACAATTTCCATTCACTGCTGCAGAAGAAAATTCTTTATTATTTATTGAGTGTCCGAACTTGACTAATACTTCAGTCTTAACCCACAGGCTTACGAACATTAGCGAAAGCCTGGGATCAACCAGACCTCTCTCTACTGCTCATCTCAACAACTCATCTTCATGCAACACGCAATTTATCCACGATTGAAGCAAGCTATCCATACGGAATTACGTAAGATACGCAACTACATGTTTGCGCGGCGTTGTTCACCTGGCAGCAGTAGCGCGTTCATTCACAATGCAAATCGCATGCTGTGTGGGCTCATTTCATCGCAGTCTCAAGCATAATAGGAGCCGCATCATTTGCTCCTTGCGGTCCAAGAAGGGCTATGGACAACTTGATTATAGGCCGATGATGGGCCGACAAATTTCACACAAGGTATATGGTAGGCCGACGCACATGGGCCGGTGAAGGGCGGGAGTAGAGGCGTGTCCACAGCCGAGATAGCCAATCACGGAAGGCGCCTCGCCTTCCTCCTGAAACACATCCCGCCGCGCCACTCGTTCGTAATGCTAGCCAACAACCTGTGTCCTACCGAGGAAGCTCCGAATTATGCTCAGGTGAGAGTACTGCTTAGAGAGTGCTGCTATTTGTGCCTCGTTAGCGGGGACCAGTTCGCCCTTCGATTGTAGGCCTACCGAGTGGCGATTTCGGGTCGTGCAACGATGCAAATGAACCTAATGTTTATTCATTTCTGCCTGCTTGTTAGGCGCATCTGATTTTGCGAACCAGCACTGCTAGTTGCTGCGTCTAACATCTTTTACTAACGGGTGTGCTCGCTACTCATAGACATCATCGATGTACTTCCTTGTTGAATTCACATCCGTCACCTTACCAATTTAGTTCCAAGTCATCAAGCCCACCTGTGAAGCATTTCAAGAATGGAATCCAGCCGCTGCTCCTGTGCAGTACCCACAGGCACAACAATTTCCGTTCCTGTTTCCACAATCCGACTGGTCCTATCCAGCACACCTACAGCTGCAGCAGCCCGCCATGCTTCATCCTCATGAAGTGAAGGTTTGTCATCATCAATTTTTCTCTTCCTACTGCTTCGAGATTTACGTGTCTTTTCAGTTGTTCATTATTTTCCGATAGTTTTTCGAACCTTATTCGAAATGACATAATGCATCAGTGGCCTTTTGAGGTAGCTTGAGTTGTGTGACAGATTACATTGATGATTGATTCCTTTACATACATATTAGTGCTCTAACCGAACTTAAAACATTTTGATGCGCTGTGATTGAGTCGTAAAGTGACTTCAACGTTATCACTAAAGCTCTGCACCATCTGACTGTCATCACTTTCGCTTTTTCATTCTGCTGCGCCATTCAATCAATTTCACCAGTCCTGACCGTACCCCTCGCTCCATCATGCCTGCATTTCTCGGTGTCCCATTCGTCTGTCTTTGCGCCTCTTTAATTGATTATGACTTACCCTGGCTTTTTCCACATCCTCTTGATCCTTCCTCACTTACTGTTAGTTTATGAACAAAAAAATACAACAGCCACACCTTTGGAATACCATTAGTGTACTCTACCGTGACTTTGTGGAAGGAAGCCGCCAATATTCCTCAGCAGAATACTGAACCATTGATACTTTTAGGCTCACATTGCTATCACAACACTAAGAAGAATATGTTTACATACTGTCGAGTGCAAGATTGCTATAGTAGTGGGCTTTGAAATACGTGACTCTATGCATGCAAGACTTTGAGGTTCGGCTATATATTCATAGATTGGCCATTAAATTTTTCAACCTCAATCGCTTGTAAACATAGATAAACTGGTTAAGTAAACGAAGCCCCTTAGATTTCCTGAACCTTTCACAGGTGATAGTTGCTGTCAGGTTGACACTGAACGACCGGACGTTATTCAACGACTACCGCATCCATGGTCATATCCGTTCCCGACTGATGATGCCGCTCACTCCCAGCTGTCTGACGATTCAGAACCCGGATGTCCCGACGACCTTGAAGCATTTGCAAAACAGTTCAAGCAACGGAGGATAAAACTCGGGTATGGAAGTATAGACTGATTATTAACATTTTAAAACGGATATCTTATTTACCGTCATTCTATTACTAATGATGTAAAAATTTTGATACACCATTTTATTAACCCAGAAAAGCTTTGTGTGAGGTCGATTTCTTGAAGTAAATTATTCAACGGTAATCTTTATTGACACTTGCAAAATACTGACTGAATTTATTGTGAACATGCAACAGGGGTGGATTCATCACTGTGTTTTCTCAAGATGTTGCTTCAGGTACACCCAAGCGGACGTCGGTTTGGCATTGGGAACCCTGTATGGGAATGTGTTTTCTCAGACGACCATTTGTCGATTCGAAGCGCTCCAATTGTCATTCAAGGTTGATTTCGCCGTCGATTGTTTGTTGCCATTTCTGCCAACTTACCCTCATGTTGCCGTTTGATCTTTACCTCCAGTTAACAACCTGGTTTTTAAGAATATGTGCAAACTGAAGCCGCTACTGTTCAAATGGCTTGAGGAAGCCGATTCTACATCTGCTAGTCCAAACTCTGCTTTCGAAAAGATGACCGGTCAAGGAGGCAGGAAACGGAAAAAGAGAACAAGCATAGAGGTTAATTTCACCTGAATCTTATCGACTTGTTTTTTGAGAGCATAAACTGTAATCGATAGCGAACTTGAATAAGACTCGAGGCAACACATGTAGACTGTAAATATGACATTTAGGTTAATGTGAAAAACCCGTCTGGAATATCACTTTCAAAAAAATCACAAGCCAAATGCACAAGAGATTCTACAAGTATCTAATGAGCTTGGATTAGATAAGGAGGTTGGCTATTTCTGAATACATCTGCAATGGAGCTAGGTATCATAGGCAGACTAGGAAACATTTTTTGAATTCTAAGCCATAACTCAACTCAAAAGAGTTTTGTCATTTCACAACCTGTTGTTCGCAGTTTCACTTCATGAACATTTAAGGTGGTTCGTGTGTGGTTTTGTAATAGGAGGCAAAAAGAGAAACGGATGACTCCTCAGTTCGACCAACAGATGATGATCACTAGCCCTTATCCACCGTCAGATATCTTTTCCTATCCAACTGGTTTACCTATCAATGCCACACAATTTGAGCTTCGAACTGGCTCAGGATCAACCTAATTACTATACAAATTGCACTTACAATTCTACCTCATAGAATCACAAACCACTAGCGCAGAAATTAAATGAAAGCCACCGTAGTTAACCACTGATTCTCTGTCACACTATTTTTTTTTTGTTAAAGTAGACCTTTCTTGCCATATTCTGATCAACATGCCGTAGCTTGACGGTTGTCCTGCAGTATTCACCATTTATTTTATTACTACAAAAACGTCTTTGCTGATTATTGAGAAAAGATTTAGTCGAATTATCTCCAACGAAAATTGACTAAGCATAAAGATGCTTTCTTTTTATTATCCTAGAACTACTAATTTGCGTTTAGCAGTAATAAAAAATCTAGATAAAAGCATCAAACGGTGGTTTTCAATTTTTCTGTGTCAGCTGCAGCGGTTTGTCACGATCCCTTAGGTTAATTTCCAACTATCCAGCGGGCGCTTGATCTCCTTCCTGACTCCTAAGTATTCTTACGGTCCCGCCCGATGAGATTTGTGTTTTTCAAATGATCCCAGTGTGTGTACAAACAGTCAATGATTGGTGATGACTTTGCAGTGCTAAACACTGCTCCAAACATCTGCTCATCTACAGTATCCCAGTCACCAAGATATCAAGTCTTGTTTTGTTTTCATCCATTGTTTGTTCCTTTTCCTGCTAGGGTAGCGGGCTGTGCCATGGCTCGCCGATTTTTTCCTTGTTTTTCTAATGTAAACATTCAGAGAGATATGCTATTTATTTATTAATTTCTTGCATTCACGTTGTTCTGTGAGACCAAATGTGTGATATTTCCGTAATAAATTACTATGCTGTGGACATTTCAACTATTAGAGCTTGCTCTGGAAAAATTAGAAATACATTAATGCAATCTCTTCTGTGGTATATGCCGAAAAAAATTTGCACAGGTCGTAGAGTGGAGACTACGCACTGATTTGTTCTTTCTCGAGGGTCGATAGTAAAAACACAACTGCATTCATGTGAGGGGACGGAACGTGAGAATTCCTTTTTTTTATCTGGCGTGTACCTGTATAATGGTAAAAAAACCTCCTCACTAGGAAGCATATGTGAACGGCTGTTTATTTCAGCGATAAAATACGTGCGTTTGTAACGCTGAATCATCCTTTCCTTGACTATGTTGTCACACAGCCGCCACATTCATTTTCTCGTACTCTGTTGAATATTTTGTTCAATTTTAGCTTGTAACCGATTCAAATTAAAATCCGTACCAAAGTCGATACTTTACTTGAGGAATAGTACTGTTGTGTCTCTGCATATAAAAACCTTAGTCATTATGAGAAAAGTGGATCACGTAGGAGTGTCATAAATTCAAACACATTCATTCTAGACGGGTGTGAAGAGGTTAATCGGGCATGGCATTGTTTAAAGACGATGTCGTCACTCACTGCCTGCATGCCAAGACTGTCCCTCATCCCATCTCGGGCACCTGCTTCTCCGATGAATACTCGCCTATCCAAAATTGTCCATCCGCCACCTAATTATCGCGCTCGTTCTGGAAACAGAAGCACGTAAAGTCAAACGGCATGCTAATAGCCATTTTAGTGAGTAAATTTATCCATAAGCTGCAGAATGCGACCGTCTAAAGGCTTGTACTCTTTTGATAAATTCTCTTCCATTCTGAATACCACGATATTGACACACATTGTCAGGCTGCTTCAAATAAACGACGAAGTTCCGGGCAAGAAGAAGTGGTCTATAGACTTAAAAAATATCCGTGCAGAAGGTTTAGCCAGTTTCTTACAAGAGAAAAGCTAAAAAACAAGTCTACATCTGCTGATGTGTGAAGCCCTCAAGAAGCGCCTATAATTTAATATCCTTTTACACTTCAAGTCTCCCCAGTGCTGTTCTTCCTTGCTTTTCCATTCTAATTTTGTTCTTGAATCACAAAGGGCCATTGATTAGATGCTGTGTCTCAGCTCAATATACCATATAGTCAACAATTCCCTAGCTCAGTAAAATACTCGGTCGGAATTTCGTATCGTCTTTCCGTAGTTGTTCCTTTGATAAGAGTTTGCCAAAGAACAATAAGAAAATATTCTGTTATCAAACAATTTAGTTTTCTTACTATTTTCGATTTCTATGATTCACTTTCCGTACAAAACAATGGTCAATATATCTCCTACTCTAAAATATCTTTATACTTCTGAAAATATGGTCACATATTTTCCCTTATACTATGTGTAATTTCGATCGGCTCAGCGCATCGCAAGACATAGGCAGTTATAATTACGCAATAGTGGATTTTGTCCATAACCTTCTACAGTGGCAACCAAAAACTCTTTATTTTCTGCTGTTAAGGGCTTCACACTGAGAAGTCATTGTATCCAGGAATGAAATTTTGACCCTTGTTTTGGGTTAAATAGATGTTCTATGTTCTGGAACATATCAGATTGCTACGATTACCGATCAAACAAGCTGTTGTGGGGTATGAACAGTTTGTAGGGCGGTATCCATCAGCACCACCTGCATGGGTATCTCACTCGCTTTATCCCACTCGACCTCAACCATCAGCTGCCAGAATGACACCATCCAGCCATCCTCCCCCACACCACATCAATTACTAGCGACTCTTTGTTTAAGAGCTGTAGAGCGCTTCACACACTCAATACCGTAATTCGCCGAGAAGGATTGCGTGATTCTTCGCCTCATGACATAGTTCCACTGTTTGATCGGGCGATAATTTATTCATGATATTCGTTAAAGCTTCGCAGAAATAACATCACGGTCTGCCTTGAGGAAAAAAGTGCTGTGTCGATTGTTTCACCTGAAATTGACTAGTAACGGATGAATGTCTCGTTAGATGTTGGTATCCTGCTGCGCTCTATCGCAACATTTCGCCTTTTGTGGATGACGGCCGCTTTCCTCGCACTTTATTTCGTCTCATTACCATAAAACGAGCGCAATGACTCTGAACTGAAACGACTTACGCAGAAACGAGACACAATTTGTTTTTCAGTGCTGACCTCCGTCTCTTCTATTGTAATAATTCTAAGAGCAACTGCTCAACCATACGCTTCCTTAACGCCCTGTAATCGTGGTGATTGTACTATATACAAGATACATCAAACATAAGATAACACTGAGCTACCTTTATAACACCTAATTATTATTGGTTCGTCCCCCAAAAGCAATTATGATCAGTATTAACCAATCAACTGATTCTAATTTTGTATGGGGTCCATGCCAGTAAAAAAAAAAACACGTTTCAACACATCTGCGAGAACGTTACCTCCATAGGATTCAGACCATGCAAAAACAATCTCGGTTCTGCTTTTACTAATTTGAGAATAATTTGTTTACTTAAACTTAAATAAATAAACAAACCGTATATATATATATATAATATATATATATATATATATATCACCTTAATTCATACCGTATTTAATTAGATGAAATAAGAGCATTTTAAATCTACAGATCTTTCCTTACAAGATACCAATTTTCCTATTCTGCTAAGACGACATTCTGATTTTCTGGAGACCATAACATATGTTTCGTCCACTTTATTGCTCCAAAGCTTTTTACTTGGAATACTAAAGCAAACGATCAAGCTGAGTCCCCTCTCACAGAACACGGTCGTTTTTCCCGACATATCGTTCATTTTTACAGCTGCCGTTCTTTCGCTGCAAATTTTTGAATTTCAATCTTAACACTTCTTCGGAAGTCTTGAAATCAAACGTAAATCTCTGTTAGGACACTTAAAAGGCGGTTAGTCCGACATGGCAAAGGCTTCTCTATTGATATTATCTTTCATAAATTTATAAAATTCTAGACTCCGTGAAGCATTAATGATTGAAGATCAATCCTTTGCTCGAAAATTGAACTACATCGCCAATGTGTTGAACATGGACCACTTACGGCGTCTATCAGATTACTTCATTCTGCACCATCCACAAATAAATCTCTCGATCCCCGCTTTTTTTGTTTTATTAGAGCCCGATCAATTATTGGAAATGAATCAACGGAAAATTTCGCTAGTCAAACCCTAGTGGTCGTCTCTTCTGCAGTTTGAATGCTCTCATCGTTTCACGATATGAATGATACGTGGGCGAGAACGCTCTCACGTTTCGTCGGGCAGATTACGGTAAGTGCATAGACGTGTTGATGGCAAAAAGGCATGCCGCAACAGATTATAACGCACGTAATGCCCACTTCACCTATCCGCAACCTTTCACACCTACTGAAGTCCTCGTTATCTCCATTATCTTCTCGAATAAAAAAAAAGAAACAAAAACAAAATCCAACAAGGACGAGAGATGGGAGGAACGATTCATAACAAGTAGTATACATATACAATGACAACGTATTTTAATGCTCTGATCATTATTCTGTAGTCTGGTTGTAGGTAACTGCTTCAGCTCCCACAGTAGCCTGATTTCTCAATTCGTACTGTTCTAATTTCCAATGTTGGTCTGGAACAACACACGTCAAATGGCACTATCAAAAAAAGCTGAGAAAAAAGTAGCTTTGAAAAAATAGATAAGTAGATAAGTAAAACACACCCTTAAGTTTTCCGTGGACTATTTGCAGCTCTTTTTCTCTCATCTCTTGTTGACGGACTTCTCTTTGTAAGCGAGAAACTCTCTTGTTAATTGATTTCGCTTCATGTTCAGCAAGACGTCTTAAAAATATGAATAACAAGGAGATCTTAAAAAATGATATAGACTCAATGCGCTAAAACTTACCTAAACGTCTCCTTCTCAATAATTGCCATTTCAAGCTCATTTCTAACTTCTGCTAATTTTGATGCCAAGTTAGTGTGGATCGCCTGAAATTCCAGCCATTAGCTGAATTTAGCCCGTTATCAATTCTCAAGGAAATGCGAGTTGCCAAGTAAAATTTTCAAGAGGATGCGATGTGACATGCCTTTGTTTTACAAATGGCAACGCGATAACGACATAGACACAAATAACCCATCTTGATCCGACAGTACAATAGGAAATAGTTGTAAACCACACAACTACTAAGGTCATGTGGGTATCACAAATTCCAGACATAAAGGAGACGAACTTAAGGGCATTCAAAGAAACGCGTTATATACTAGAACGCTCATAGAAGTATTCTCATCTTGAAAATAGTGAATGTGGGTGTGCTTGACACTAATTTGAAACACCACAATAAAATCGCTGTCCTACATTCTTCAATGTTGACCACGTTTACACTACAAAGAATGTGGACTTCATATTAAATCTTACAATGCATTCATTGGCAATTTTTGAATAGTTGCGCCTGAATTTCGGAAAAAATACTTAACTCTGCCGTAAAAGGAGACAAAATGAAGTAGATAACTATGAAAAGCATTGCGAAAAAACTGGAGCATGCATTGACCAACAAGTGTTGCTTTACGAGGAGACGTTTAATTGTATGTCGCAAGACGGCAAGAGGTTAAACTATGATAATTTCACAACCATTTTCTTAACGATTACTACGGATCTCATCGGTCACTTTTTTGGCAGTAAAATTTCTGTAATGACGCCTCCAAACATTCGTAAAGAATAATCACGTTAGACAAGAAACTTCTGAATGACGCAAGAAGATTAGGTCTGCATTGCATAACGAAACCACGCAATGAGAAGTATGAATATCAATTTACACGGTAATAACATAAAATGACTAAGGAAATAATGTTGAATTCACAATTTCAACAATATTTCGAATCTCTCCAAAAAGTGAGAAATTACTGAGTGCTTATTCAGCAACAAATAACTTAATTGATCCTCGGTCACAGTTTAGACAGCTTCCTGGGCAACGAGCTAATCAAATTTACATACAAAATGTGCAATTTCTGGTACTCCTGGCCTGCGTTTTGCTCGTGCATAAATTACGGTCGTGGGACTTGGCCGACATCCAGGGCCCAATAAAACAGCGTGGGCTCTCAACCCCATCAATCCAGCTATTTAGGATCTAGTCGAGTGATACGCTCAAGAAAATCATAGAGAATTCTAGAACAGTTCTAATTCCAGAGAAATCAAGGAAGTCCTGAATCCATTTTCATATCCTAAACACGCGAACCTGATAGCCACCAAGTTTGATTTTGAGCCTCTTCTCCAATTTTCCCGTCTTCTTTGCCCGTGCATTCATCCAATCGCGATAAATCTAAGAATAGAACAGCTAGATATAAAAAACCAATGAACATTTAGCAGTTTTAAAACAACCTGGAATTGAGAATGCAGTGCTTCAATCTGTTCTCCACGATTCAGCACACCGATTCTAGTGAACTTGCCACGATTTTGGACTAACTCAGCATTGCACTGTTCTATGATGGCCCACATGGAAGAATCCAATACAGGTCCAACATCACAATCCTTACTGAAACTCAGTATGCAAAATGAAACACCTACGGCATCCATATAATAAAAATTTATGTTCACCTAATCATCTCTGAAGCAGCCTTTAATTCACTCTGATCGAAAATTTCGTTTGGCACTTGATCTTGGACATCCCACGAAACAAGACGAGCCATTTCCACTTTGATCAAGTCATCGGCCTAGAAGTTATGAAACATGTGACTGTCTCCATTGTGCTGGGTATAAAATAAATTAACATTACATTCGTAAACAAACTATATCAATAGCTTATACTTTGGCGCAAGGTATAACCTACTTAACACGCGCGTCAATTTATCAGCATCGGCAGCTGCTCTACATGTCACATCGTCAACCTATCATCAACCACCATCTCCAAACGCGTAGACAACACCCTCAACACCATCGTTCAATATGTCATTTTCCAGAAATGGATTAACGAGATAACAGATTCGATGAACTATAAGACGACAAGACAACAACGCATGGAATAGCTCATCATTGCATATACATATACATATGTATGCGAACATACATGCATACTTGCGTGTATGCATATGTATACACATCTACATGTCTTCATATACACATGTGTACATATATATATGTATATATATACATGTATATATATATGCACGTGTTTATGCATATGCATATGTAATACAGTGCATCAACTTGTTTGAAAAGTATTTCAAATACTGAACCTCCACCGTCATTATGCCTGTGGAATGTTTCTAGGTGTTGAACTACACTGTAAAATTCAGATTCATGGATCGAGCGAGCTCTTGAGGAGTTGGAAACAAAATCTTGTACATCCAGCAAGTTACTAGTCAAACAAAAGTCTTCCTTGGACCTTCATGACTTCACTACTTTTTCAAGCACCACTAGATACTAAGCATGTTATTTTGAAAATGTAAGACATTACATAAAAACGAAATGAAAACTGTAAAAAGTACTATAGTACAAGATGTCGCCAATGGGCTGAATAAAAATGTTAGTGAGCTACCAGCTCCGTTATCAAACACAACTTCATTGTATAGTTAAGTAAATGAGAAAGATAGGTAAACAGGGTACCTTTGCCATATCTGTTCTGTTCAACGATGGTTTGAAAGCGGCATCACATACTTTTGAAGGCTTCGGAAGAGAGCGTTGAATAACCTTAAACACAAGGCATAGGAAAGCATCAAAAATCCATAAGCTAACAAACTAAAGTGCTATCGCTGCCACACCTGTGTCCTTGTAGCAAGTTCACGTTGTCTCTTGAGAGCACGTTGCTTAGCACGAGATTCTTTGAGATCAGCCGCATCATCTACCCATTTTTCTTCCTTGTCATCTTGATCCTCGGTTCCGTCGCTTTCACCTTCAGGTGCTACAATTTCATAATCGTTACGTGGTTCCGGCAAAGATGCTAGTGCTCTGCGCAGTTCTGCTCGCGTCTCCAAATCAGTCGTTCCTGTCCCTTCATTGATACCCATCTGGTCTCGGTAGAGTGGTGTCATACCACCCGGTCCAGGAGTAAACGATCCAACAGAGCTTGGTGTTGCTACAAAGAAAATATTATTCAGAGTATTTCGAAGGACAAGACACATATTTTTCGTTGAACTTGCCTCCAAATGAACTGGGAGTAGCTGCAACAGCATTAAGTACAGTGTTTGGTGTGGCTTGAACACGAGGTGTGGGCAGAATGCCTGAGAAGTCCGTCTCATGAAGTGGTGTGTTGAGCCCTCCTTTGAGTGGTGTGTCTACATTTTGCAGTGCAAGAATGTTTTGGACCTCCTTAAATAGAATAAATAGAAATTCGTCTTCCTTGATATTTACTGTGAGATAATGATCCGCAAAATTTTCTTCCAACTGTTGTGTCATAACTGGATAAGTAGGATAGTTCAATAGCTAATTTTATGCTTTACTGAACCACCGGAAAGATCTTATGCCTGGTTCAATTACCTGACTATTAATCATTATAATACACCTAAGCTATTACCACAGTGGCAGTCCTAGCAACTACCGTAATCTGTTTGGTTGGTAGCGAGCGTCGCTCTCAAAATGGAATTATCCATCGCCGTTCATTATTATTCCTATCACAACGTCATGCCTGCAAGAGAGAGAGAAAGGGAGAGCTGCTCCCCACTTCATGTCGTGCATTCGTCCACCTAGTATGATTGCCCTCAAAGACTATCGCCATAGAAGAGAAAAAGTCAAAGATACCCATACTTATTTCTGTTAGACAAGATAATAAATCTCAAGGACTGAAGTACACGTTCCACGAAAAAAGGTAATAATGAAAGTACTCAATTTTTCAGAAGAAAATAGGAAAGTAAAAAATGCGTATTTCCGTCTGCACCTGGTCACATGGTATAAAATTCACGAATATGCAATATACTAAGTATTGATCTACACATTTTTCTTCTTCAATGTATTTTTTACTCACAAATACCGTTCTAAGTTAAACGATTCGGCTCAAAAAGATTACCAATACTAACAGTGTAACTGTGTCGTGAACAGTTTACTTGAATTACCCGTTTTTCAAAACGGCGGAAACAGTCATCACGAGAGATTACACCCTCACACATCTTTACAAATAAACGAAGACTCAGAATTGATAAATATTCGGCCTGATCTATCTTTTGAAGGGCACGCTACACATACAACCACCTACCATCGCAGGAATGACTGAACAGAAATTTTGCTCATAAAATGGCTTATGGTGGTCTACTAATGCACCGAATACTACTACCCTCTTAAACAAGTCAATTACCAATCTGCCGATCCTAAAAGAATAGAAGGATTGGTAGAGTCCGGAGATTGTGATCAATATATATAGTATGTATCATTACCATAGCTGATGAACTTCTTTCTACACTTAAACGTTGCTACCGTTTTAATCTACGTTCAGTTTTTCTAAATCATTTGAAGAAAGAAATATAGAGGTTAGACCTGTCATTTTATGAACCAAAAATGGATGTGATATATCTCAAACTACTTGGTAACATTAATCGTCATCGGCCTGGGCAAACCGTTAACGACGTAAAATAGAACCGCAAACGTTTCAGATTTTGTAACAGAGATGAGAACCAATGAAATTATCAGAATCAATCTTGCAATCAATCATAGGTCTTTTAAACGTTCATGTGCTGACGTTGATGGAAACCTAGCCAAAAAAAAAACTTAAGAAGTTGGAAGAGGATAAGAGAGAGAAAATATAGTAATAAAAGAGACAACTGCTTCTAAACGCTTCAAGCAAGTGAGAAATTTAAAAATAAACAAATGAAACTAAAGTGAAAGTAAAGAAGCCGTCACGTAATTCGTGCTTACAGAACCATCATCTTATTGACCGAATTGTAACGTGTGACGGAGATGGACCCCATATAAATGATAAATTTGCACAACCATTATATAAGGGTAAAGAGAACACTTCTTTAAAGAACGTCCATATCGCAATTATGGCGACAATCAGAAGGTAGGCGGATGGTATATTTAGGATGGTACAATAAAAAAAGAGCTTCGTGTCTCGTTGAAATGTGGCGATTGATATTGAAATATATAATCTTCAATAGATAAAGTTTTGTTACACATCCAATAAATATATAATTCTCGCTTGATGTTTTATTGCTAACGACGTATAACTTGCTAATTTTTTAACATTCGTCATAAACTATGGAAAGGATTTTGGACGAAAAGCTACGTAAAGTGCAATGGTGGTTCAAAAAGTTTCGTAGAGGAAATGCATTTTAACAATGTATAAACTGCAATTGCTTTTGTACCAATCTCGCCAGAAGTCATGGTTAAAGCATTCATCGAAGCTGATTCTGTCAAGATTACACGAGAAGTTGCAGAAGACTGAACGTCGACATTCTACCATTCTCACCATTTGAAGAACTTTACAAAAGTCATATTCAACCATTTTTTAAAACCTCACTCAAAAAATATAATCTGACAGTGTACCTTTGATGAGGTCTCTTAGGCACTTATACGGTGCAATACACGTGTTTTGGCATTACAGCCTCGTCAGATGCTTTTCGTCTGAGATAATCCCTTTCGAAAGGGAACTCTCCTACATAAATGAATCGTCGACGAACATGTTGCACTGTGCGCGTGAAGTGAAAATCACTTCACACACTGCAGAGATAACATATCAATGCATGTCCAGTGACAAGATAACCGGACATTGCAATGATTACCACACGATTGCTCAAAGCTAGCATTTTTGATGATATTCGATTGTTTACAGACGTCGCTGGAAACAATATGATCTGACAATGTATTTTGCATTGTCTAAGTACCTATAAAAGACCTTATGAAAGGCTCAAAATACATTGTCAGATAATATTCTTATGAGCGATATTAACAAAAATACCAGCCTTCAGCAGTCGTCCATTAATCACAGCGATGTCCGATGATCTTGTCACTGCGCATGCACTGATATGTTATAACTGCTGTGCGTGAAGTGATTCTCACCTTACACGCGCGCGCTGTATAACATGTTCCTTGACGATTTATTTATGTAGAAGGGGTTTTACCTCGGAATGGATTGGTTGAGACGAACACCACGATGCAGCTGAAGAGGCTGCAAAGTCGAAATACGCGTACTTCACTATATAAGTGCCTATAAAAGGCCTCATAAAAGGCTCAGAAATACATCACCAAATTACAAAAGAAACTGCAGAATCAGCACGCTCTGCAACCGCAACTACTTTTGCATCAACCTAATACATTATTTTACGCGGACAGTAGCAGAAAATACTGCCAAAACATTGACACATTGTACGAATAACTTTACCGTCTGCAACTGATACTGATAAGTCAAATGATTCCGGTTCTGTCGCACAAAATTGTTCACCCATATGCTTCACAAACGCTGATCCTGAGACTGAAGTATGAGAGATGAAACTACTCAAATTATTCAAAACATTTTACAAAGGAGATACAAGCCTTTCAACATCTAGAGCTCATCTTTTCCAATGAAACGTACTGTGATCATGGAGCAGTCAAAAAGGTGATCATTCAGCGACTACTTAAATCTAAAGATTCAAAGTTATAGGAAAAGAGAAGGACTCAAACTTCTAAATACTAGTGAGGATCTATTGCTTGCAACAGTCTTTGTTCAGACTAACAAAACTGTTTATTGAAAAACAGCGCCTAAGATATCAAGTTCATAATACGACACTTCATCCTAACAATCACATGTCTGCTCCATATGCTGCTCTACTAAACCACACAGAACTTATTGAGATTTCTTCAACAGAACTGAGAAGGAAGAAAAGAATTGGATTGTGACCATCTAGGAGTAAAAAGCCAACGATATAAAGTGTAAAAGAGAAGAGAACAGAAGAGAAGAGAGGGATACATGTGTAGAGAATGTCCAACTAGCAAAATAGGAGCAGAGAAGAGTAGCGTATTGAAAAAAAGATTCCAGTCAATTCCAGACATGCATATTCATCACGACTGAATCAAATGCATACATGCATTCTCTGTCATACCGAACATGTTTTGATCTAACCAGAACAAAATTGGCCAATCTATTCCTCGCGTCTAACTAAGTCTCCATTTTTCCTAACGTTGATATACTGCTGTAATTTTAATGTGTGAAAAAACACGCCCTTATCCAAAACGTGTTGTCAAATAAATCCCGACAAGATTCTCGCTCCTTAAATTGATCACTAAAAGCCTACGGCACACCAGTAAAAAGCCGACCACCATAAAGGCAACAAATCAAACTAAAACAACACCCGTCAACAATCCAATTTCCGATATCCGCGCGTTATGGTGAAAAGCAGTGAATGAAAATACCGACGAAATCACAAAAACACAATTCAATAGACCAACTAAAAATAGGGTACACAACTTAAAATTTACAAAACTAGTCAATCGACAGCTTATTTAGTTTGAACTGTGTAGCGTTCATTAGTTGACGATAACTAAATTTAACATTTCAGGTAATTGTCTCAACCTAAACTCATAGGAGATACCATCCACGTAAATAACGAACATCTTTACACTATTGTTCCAAACAACTAAATATTCGCTACACAGAGCGCGTGTGGCGCCGAGGTTAAAGTGCTCTGCGACACACACTTGATCGACGGGTCGATCTCACGCACAACGCTCAACAATTCTTCAGTATCTCCCAGCTTCGTGAACTGCTACTGATCAGTCCCAATAGGACGAAATAGGCGCCTATATAGCACTAGACCTATGGCTCAAAATATGTCATATCCTTATCAGATTAAATCATTTTGAGCGGGTCTGTAAAAAAGCAGTCGATAGCAGAAGTATGATTCATTTTAAAAACCGCAAGCTCGACTGCTGGTCACCACAAAGTCAGGTAATACCATCATCCTACTTTGGTGCTTAGTTTTTACTCGGTGTCGGTTCCTTTGGAGGATTGTTTCACCTCAAGGGATCGACGGAACCGAGGGAGGGTGCTACTGATGAGTCCCTATAGGACGAAATAGGCGCCTATATAGCACTAGACCTATGGCTCAAAATATGTCATATCCTTATCAGATTAGATCTAATCAGAGTCAGAGAAAGACAAACAACGTCTCACATTAGGAAAAACTTCGACACAGCCGTTTTTGATGAAAACTTAGCACAGTTCATTAATTCAAGAAAGAAGCAAGAAAATCAAAATCAAGAAAGAATAAAAGGAAAGACTATACGTGGGTTGCAAGAAAAAAATTTTTTTATTGAATATGAATGGTGGTTTGCTCCGCTCTATCCCTAGAAAGAGTCGCAAGAGCCGTGGTAGTCACTTGTGATCAAGCTTGCGCGACTATCAATAAATCTCAATGAAGGCGAGATCAATCAGCATTCAAGATGCCAATGAAGAGAAAAGATGATAGCTCGTCAAATCGCGGATGGATTGAGTCACCCAGATTAGTAACATCTGCAAGACAACGAAACAAAGTCCTGGCATCTGCACGTCATGTGAGAACAACCAAAGATATCGAAGAGATAGTTTCCATTTGGCTGTAGAGATAAGAAGGTGGAGCTCTCGGTGTTGATCAATCTCTACGAGATGCGCTATGCTTTCGTCTTTATCTAGTGTCGTTTAAGGTGACTGAATGCACATCTGGCCCTTGAAATGACTCGCGGTTGTCTGACGATATATCGAATCAACGCCGCTGTCCTCCCAAACAATTATGGTACTACTTCATCGATCCCGGAGGTATGGAAGGTTTGGTGAGTCCTGAATGCGGTAGGTGACCATCGACCATCAATTAGTAGACCATGAGTATCGCAGAACACCGCAAAGCACTGCACCCCACGCGCTCCTGGTGGTAGAGATATTATTTAAGAATGTAATCATTTCAGCCAATGGAAGACATGCTATTTTTGTTGCTTTCCAATGAATAATCAACAACATAATAGAAAATTTTCGCACCATTTGTACATTATCCCGCGCCGCCGGTGTTCTAGCAGTACGAGCAGCTATAGCGCTTGCACGAGCGGATGCCGCGTAGTCGGTGAGAAGGGAGCTGAAATGAAGAAGGTAAATCGCCTTAAATTGAAATTCACATATCGTGGATCGATAAAGCTTTCCTTGTTGCTCCTCCGTCAGCATACTGACGAACACTGTCACTTGCATGACCGATTTTGATAATCTGTTCCATTTCACGGTCGCTAATTTGTGGTGCTGGAAGAATGAGCTTGCTTCTCTTCTTTTCCTTGGTTTTGAAAACAGACTCTGGTTCATCCTCAGGCCTGAAACAAACAAATAACTGTGTTCATCCAAGCAAACTTATAGCTTAGATTACTTTTTTCTCTTAAGCTTCTCTCTATCCTGTTTACGGAGCTCATTTTCAACCTCCATGCGCTTCGGTTTCTCATGATCAGCGATAGCCTGGAATGTTGAACTACTTTTGACTGCAAAACTATAAACAACGACTAAGTACTGCTTACCCTATAATGCTTGTCACTATTGTCCACTTGATCTTCTGTCGGATCATGGAAACCTGCAGGAACGGGCTTTTCGAATGGTATCTAGAAAACATAAATACTTCACATAATGGATACATGACGTCATATCAGACTATTAAGAACGTAGAGTTGCTGTTAAATTGTCCAACCTCAGCACTGTAATCGACTGCATTTCTCTTCAGTCGCTTGAATCTTCGAACAAGTAGACCAGCTTCACGCATTTCGCGACGTTTTTGAAGTGATGCCAAGCGACGAGCCTCTGATAGTTGTCTCTCGCGTGCCTAGAATGAAGGAAATTTGACAGTGATGAAACCAAAAGAAAACGAAACTCTGAAAAAATCTTCTACGAAAGTACAAATGCATAAGTACATAATTATGCCTGAAAAATCCACCTACGAAATATTATGCCTTCGATATCAAATGATCATCGCTGCATTTAAATAAATGAATAGAATTGCAAACTGAATATAACATACTTTTCTTTTCGCCTTTTTTCCTTGAGTATTTGCAAGCCTAGCTCGTGCTTCTGATAACATTTCCAACTCTAAAAAAAATGGGATGAAGACGATAAAGTTGAAGACAGAGTTTTAACAGAAACTTTGGGTTCTTAATCTAAACTTCACCGCCATACCATCATCGTCCATGTCAATTGGATCAGGTCTAGCTGGCTTTGTCTCAGGGGTGGGATCAATTTCCCCTGGTTTGAGTCTCTTAGCCTCTGTAGCTTCGTCATCCAAGCCTTCTGCTTTTCGTTGGGCCTCATCGAGCAAATGTTCATATCTGGAACAATAACTCCTCTTAATTATTGAGGAGAACTTCTATTTTGAAAAGGCTGGGAATATCTAGTTTGACAATGAAGGTAACAGAATAATGAATGCGTACATATTCTTCTACTTGATATATACATCCTATCTGTGATCATCCCAAGAATTGGTCAGTCACATTGGCGAACATCGCTCTTGACTGTGACTGTCTACGACGGCTCTGATCGACAACTCAACGCAAATCTCTACGTTTGGTATGAAAATCCAAAACTTGTAATGAGAAAAAACTTAGGCTCTCTATTATCGCTCAACCTCCAAAGATAATTCAGAAAATCTGCCAAAATGTTTTTTAATATAGCGGCTGTAATAGTTTTTGTTCTGTTTAGGTTATTAATTTTTTTTTGCGGAGAGTGGAAAAATATTGGATACAAAGGATTTCATTTCAACAAAGTTGATCCTTTGACTGTGAACACCCTAGGGCAATATATTGCAGTTTTAGGCCACGCAGAGATAAAGGATGAAGTTCTCGGTATTAATCGATTTCTGGGGATTCACCACGCATTTTTCATTAAAGATTATCTGAGATCATTGGGTACATTTTAGGCCTATGCAATAGCCTGCCGACGTATCAGTCAGTGTTACTATTCTCCCAGGCAAGTCTGGTAGCAATTCACCGATCCCAAAGTAATGAAAGGCTCGGTGAATTTCAAGTACGGGATCAAACCATCGAAGATATAAGATCGATCACGCATGCGCCCCAGCGCACCTCTTACCACTGCGCCACACACACACTATTTTGGGCCCTTATCTGACTATAGTCATATTGGAGATTCCAGACCACATATGGCGGCTTGTGTACAGCCTTACCGCACAATAAAACACATGTTTGGCTTTGGCTTCCTCAAAAAACCATTAACTGTATGCGAACCATTTGAATAGGACGGAAATAATCGAACTTTCAACATCAAATTCCTTGATCTTCTTGTTTAAGCGTGAAACCAGCCACAAGTAGCTCGCCGAGATTTGCTGTGGATACGATTGGACGCTTACTGGGCTACGGCTCCAAAATATTTCAGTGGCTTTCGATATGATGGTATTCCTGAGCAGATGAACGTATTACCCTTATATGCATGTATACACATACATGTACATACATATATACTACGAACGCACGTCTATGTATATACGTATATACGCGTATGCACCACACATATATATGTGCATATGCATACATGAGCATATATATATATATATATATATATATATATGTATATATATACTTGGATCTATTGCATTACATCGACACTTGTTTGTTAATCTACGCGCCCAGGACGGTAACTTTGTCACGCAGAACTTAGTTATGTTGGATCTATCGCGATATATCTACATTTCTTCGCTAATCTATGGAATTAGGAAATTCACTCTAATACGCAGGAATCAACTGTACTCTCTATGTACACAATCGAGGCTTCTGTATACTAACATGCATGGCTCTCTGTGCTCTAAAAGGTTAGCAGAACCCTTGTCTACGTTTTAGAACGAACTACTGATGGTACAGACCATAAGTGTATAAGTAACTCATCCACTTCTCCTACGAGAGCACTGTTTAGATCCCATCAATGTCATTAGCCAAATCCTTCAACAACTTGATTTTATCTAACCATAGCATATTACTCAACAAAGATAAAGACGTACCTTTCAAGACACTGAGCAGCAGTTCTTCCTACGATGGGGGCAATGGTTCGCCATTGCGTAGGCATCAACTTGGCGAGATGAAGCAGCTTCTCATCCTCTTCACGCGACCATTCGGTCTTCTTGATCCCCGGATCCAACCATTCAAACCATCGAGCCTAAGTGTCAGATTGCAAACGACAGTAATTTAGAACAACCATAAATGAACCCTTTAAGCTCAATGTCCTAATCCACAAATCAACTGCAGTACATTGTAATTACATTTCCTACCTATTACCGACTCTCATTCACAGCTTCTCAAACATTAATGGGTAGTATTCACATTTCAGAATCTTCAAAAAGTACAAATCACATCACAAAACCAGCAAAAGATCGACCAAACCGTCTCTAAAATATACTCGTTGACGTAGAGTGATGCGCAAAACTTCTGCATTAGGTAAGACTTGGACCCACATTTCACCCTATCCAGAAGCGCGTGCTCAAATCGTTGCACTACCGGAGCCTGCTTTGGGCTCACTCTCTACGCTGCAGCGCATCTGCCTGTCAGCAACCAACCTTCAACATTATGGCACGAGTAGTCGCTATTAACATTGGACCTAATCACGCTGACAGATCATGTGTATCAGATGATTAAACAGAATTCCTTCTTATGGAATGAACCGCTTCTACAGGATTTCCAATATACATGTTTGTCAGCGTTACTGGGTTCAATGTCAATAGCGACTACCCGTGACATACTGTTGACTGCCGGTTGCTGACAGATACATGCGTTGTAGCGTAGAAGGAGTGAGGCCAAACCAGGCGCCGGTAGTGCAGCAGTTCGAGCACACGCGTCAGGATAAGGTGAATCGAGGGTTCGAGTCCCAGTTGACGCAAAAGTTTTGCACATCACTCGACATCAATGGGTATATTTATAACTTCATACCACCGCTACCTAGAAGCGATTAAAGAAAATGGTGTTTTGTTTGATCGTCTCTAAGATACCTGATAACCCAGTGATCATTCCACCGATGCCCAACTCTATGGCATGGTATGCTTTAAAATACAACCACAAAAAAGCCGAGATACGACCGAAACCCGGAATCTCAGGCAGGGTTTCAACTCACAACTACCCATTTCGGCGGCTCGTCTGCTAGTAAGCACACCAGCCAGGGATGCCTTTGCCTTCCCTTTTCCTCGTTTTACGTTCATTTGAGGTAGGTCAGGAGGGACAGAAGATCAAAAACCCGCACTCTATTTGTTTCTGCAAAGGATGACATTCTAGAAAAGCCGAAACGCTAACTCACTTTGCACTGTTTCGCAGATTTCCTATGAAGCAACGATGCTATTCGACTCCATTGATTCTTGCCATATTTCATTATAGCGGCCTTGAGGATTTCATCCTGGAATTTTGATACGATAATGCTGTACTCCAAAACTGCGTGGCTCAAAAATACACAGAAAAAAGAAGAGTGGACAGAAAAAGAGAAGAAGGGAAAGAAAAGACACAATGGCACAAATCGTACCTCGGTATTTCTCCACACACCTCCTTTAATAATAACACGAACCATTCTCGCCTAGAAATTCCCTAAATTTTTGTCAATAACAAAAAAAAAATCACAGATGCGTCGAAGCGTAGGAAAAGCGATGATAAAACGGGCGTCAATAGCACAACGGGTTAGAGCATGAGCTCCCGCATAGGTTGAGATGCAGGTTCGACTCCCGCCTGACGCAAACGTTTTCCAAATCACCCTACATCACTGGGCGATAAAAAATCATAGCGATGGTAGAGCAAGAGGGTTGAAAACCCAATAAAGAAAGGAGAAAATAAAGAGGGGACAAGGAGGCATCGACGGGGCGGAGAGTCTGCGGAGGGAAATTCGTCCGCAACCGCGAGTGATTGACGATATTCGTCCACGACTACTCGTCCACCCACATGCTGAATTCTCCTTGGTCCATGATTTAGTTGATTGTAGCACGTTTTCCTGTTTCCTCTAAATCGTTCTTTTTTTCCCTCTCTCTTTTCCTCTTTCTTTTCCTCTTTCTCTTCCTCTTTCTTTTCCTTTTTTTCTCTTTTTTCTTCTATCTCCTTTTTTGAGCTCTGCATAGAAGAGCAAAAGTGTTGTACTTGAAGATTAGACTTAGCCGGTTGTTCGTGACACTTTCTTTCCTTTTCCTTTCCTCTTTCTTTTCTCCTTGTACTATCTTTCATTTCCTTTCTCTTCTTTTCTAAACTTTTCATTGAAAACCGGGGATGTTTTGCTTGAAAATCAGGCTTAATTGTGTCAAGGGAAGGAACCCCTGCACACGCGCTTTTCGGGCCCTTCATGTGAACGGAACAGTATCGCGTTCATCAACAGTTCTTGTCCATTCGCCTAAAATCTAGGCTACATTCAACTTTCTTTCGGTCTGCGGATCTCTGGACTTTTTCCGATCAGTACTGATTTTAGCAGCGTCTGTGAGAATGCTTAAAACCCTCTCGAGAATGGTACGGCAGTGGCCTAAGTACGTTTCGACATTATCGCCCGCTTCATGAGAGGCACTTGCAGCATCACGTGGAATCTCTATAACGTCTCCCCGTCCCTGCTATAGAATAGCGATTAGTCTGGGGCGTGTGGCTCTCATGAGACGGGCGATAGCGGCAAAACGTACGTAAGCCACTGCCTACCAACCTGGAAAAGGCTATAAGATTTCTCGCAGACTATGTCCAATGTTGCGAGCGCATGTGGTGCAGTGGTTAGAAGTGCTCTGCGTCGCACACGAGGTCAGTGGTTCGATCTCGCGCTCATGGCTCACCAAGCCATCTATCCTTCCGGGGTCGGTAAATTGGTACTAGACAGGTCTCAGACTTGTCTGGGAGGATAAGCAGCACTGACTCGGCTCAGCGGTAGGCCACCGCGAGTCATTGCAAAGGCCAGATATGCATTCAATCACTTCAAACGAAATTAGAAATTAAGACGAATGCATGACGTATCCCTCAGGAATTGATCAACTTCGAGAGTTTTATCCTTTTGTGTCCAATGTTTATAGCGAGTTTATTTTCTTTTGCAGCGGATGATGGAGGTTGATTCTTGTGTTCCTGCTTCCGATGGAAGCGAAGGAGCTCCCCTGTCGTCAGCATCGTCGACACAAATTCGAGGAATGCCAAAATCTGGCCGATGGTGGAAAAGCGTTCAGCCTGCCAGGCAAGATTTCGTTTTCTTTTTCATGTAGAAGTCAGAGTTGTGGCAGATAAAACCACTCCGTCATCTTTCACTGTCGATCAACGTTTTGATTCAGAGATAGAAGAATGTTACCTACTCTATTTTTTACGCATTCCTTTTTTCATCCTTTATTGTTGCTTTCCATAATGGAAGAAGATATGTGGAGTCAATACAAGCATTACTTGCTATTTGGAGACACCGTGGCCGGGTGGTTGTGATGCTCGTCGCGGCGCACGCGGCCTGAACCCCCCCCCAACACTCTCCGGCGGTCAATACCGAACGCCCTATGGAAGGCCATAACCAGGCTATCCTCGAGATTGCAAGGAGTATCGTACAATTGGTATTCTACTTCGTTCAAGGAGAAGGCGACAAAAAAACGATTCGAATGCTACAAGTACTGGGATCCCACAGTGAAAGGAAAACACTGTGAAGACGGATCAATAAAAAGACTGGGTTATTTTAGGGCGAGTGAGTTAAGAATGAAATGTTGCCTAAAACACTTATCTATCCATCTAGAATCTTGCTAATTCATTCTGGTTTTTTGTTTTACCATGAAGTCTTCTAGAAGCTACTTGAGTGCTGTTTGTAATGAACATTTAGAGCCTCGGTTGAATGACTGGGTACTCCTCCGTTATCCGTCCCCCCTCCTAGTTCCAGCTTTCGGGAAAAAGCGTATTTTTGGTTGTTCTTGAAGTTTGAGTAGTCATTGATAGCTTCGATAGTTTGAATCTCGAAAATTTTGGAAATGCTCTTAATTTCTAAAAGTAGTTAATTTTTGCGCTGCAACAGCAAAAGTACAGTGATCTTTCTCGTTCAAATGTATTTCACTAAACATGGCTTTTTCTTTAGATTTTTAGTGATCAGTTGATCAGATAAGGATATGACATATTTTGAGCCTAGAGGTCTAGCGCTATATAGGCGCCTATTTCGTCCTATTGGGACTCATCAGTAGCACCCTCCCTCGGTTCCGTCGATCCCTTGAGGTGAAACAATCCTCCAAAGGTATCGACGCCGAGTAAAATTAAACACCCAAAGTAGGATGATGTTATTACCTGACTTTGTGGCGACCGGCAGTCGAGCTTACGGCTTTTAAAATAAACTATACTTCTGCTGTCGACTGCTTTTTTACAGACCCGCTCAAAATGATCTAATCTGATAAGGATATGACATATTTTGAGCCTAGAGGTCTAGTGCTATATAGGCGCCTATTTCGTCCTATTGGGACTCATCAGTTGATCAGTTGATCACTTAAATCTCGGAAACTACAGTGATATATTTGGTTTTTGAAAAGGGCTTTTATTGCGCTTTAACAGCCAGAAGAAGACTGAATTTCGCAAATTTGGACCATTTTCATTATCAGCACCTTTTTTATTGATTTCTTGAGAAAACGTTTAGCTTTCTTCAAGCCCTAACAACTGTCTAATAGATCAAATCTCAAAGATTCCAGTGGTGAGTTTTATTTTCAAAGTGGTTTTGTTATTGCGCCGTAACAATGGAAATAAAATTATGTTTCTCATTCAAATATTTCTCGCTAAACAAACTTTTTCTTCAGGCTGTTAGCAATCATTCGATAGCATAAACCTCCGCAATTCCATTGATGTATTTGGTTCTTGTAAAGGACTTTTTAGTGCGCTGTAGGAGTCAAAGGAATTTTAAGTTTCGCATAGCGCCACATTAGCACAAACCACTGCGCTTTGCCGGTTTGTGGATAGGATTTGGCCATGCCACTAAACCTTTACGCTTTTGTCAGTGCCAAATTTGCGAAACCCAACTTCTTTCAAATTGACAGCGCACTAAGAAGTTCTTTTCGTAAACTAAGGTCATCATTAAATTTGCCGAGATCTATGCTATCCAGTGATTGTTAAAAGTTTGTAGGAGAACTTTATCCAGCGATAAAAGTTTGAATGAGACTCACATTTTTAATTTTGCTCCTACAGCGCACCAGAAAGGCCATTTCAGAAATAAATTGCATTTAAAGATTTTTCGAAATTCACGCTATCTAATAACTGCTCCAATTCTGAAAACAGCCAGAAATAAGTTTTTGCCGAGAGCTGGAAGTGGGATCGGATAACGGAAAGGTATTAACAGCTGTTATCTTTTTGTGCGGAAGCTGTTGTCGTCGTTTCATTTCAATTATGATCGAAGGAAGTTCGCTCTATCGCGTAATATTCATGGAGCTCTTCGATCCACCTTCCGATCTATTTTCTACCAAATCGACATATGCGACAAAGCGCACATATATATGACCTACGCATAAGTTTCCTTAGACAGCGTGGATGTTTCATAGAGGTCTGACTTAGAAGAAGATTTCATTCCATAAGTTTTCCTGTTTTTTAGCCTATCTAGTAGCTTGCCACGTGTGACAAAGCCTTATGATCAACTTGTTTGAAATTCAGAACATTGAGGAGATTTGTGAACATGAATATAAACGTGAAAACATCCCTAATAAATCTTATTAGCAGATTATTTTACCACTATAGAATTTTGGAGGGAGCTAGTACAGAGTGAGGCGATGTATCAAGAAGCAAGGTGTTAAGTAAGGCGCTCATTCAATTCCCTCCTTGAACATTCTCTTGAGTCAATCAGCATACGTCTTAAGTAACGCCTTAGCTCGGCTACCTCCAGAATTAGAAGGAGAATCGTCTCGACCAGTGTTCTGTAGTACTCTAAACAAGACGAAATCCTCAACTAGCAGCCAAAGCAACCCGTGGAGTATTTGAAGACCTTTGTGGGGAATGAATTTGAGGGCACCAATTGAATTCAGAATGTGCTAGTATCTGCGCAGTTGATTGCGATGACGGGTCGTTTCAAATAAAACTTTAAAGACTTGCAATGCATGGTTGTAGATAGTAATAGCCCTATTCTCCTTCATTTAGACATAGTGCCATTATCAAAGTGAAGCCGTTAAAATCGTCGTGGAAAAAGAAAATGGCAGATAAAGAAAAATTGACAAGATCGAAGCTTTTGCAACAGGAAATACGTGATCGACAGCTTAAAGAGAAGCAGGTATGTTAACTCTAAATGTTTCCCGTTCTAAGTTTTGATTCTGTATGTATTCTGTTTTTTAGGAAAAAATTGAACGTAGGAAAGAGCAGGAAAGACGTCGCATTGAAAATGAACGAAAGGGAGAAGTTGTACAGGTGAACTGTGATGTTTCAACGAGATTACGACTTTTTTGAAATGCTCAATTCTTTTGCTTTCCAGGTAATAAGGAATACTGCGAAGGTGCGCAAAGCAAAAAAGAAGCAACTGCGGCTTATCGAGAAGCGTGATACCAATTAGCACTTGGCAGAGGGGTTGTGTATACTCACTTCGTTTTTTATCAGTTCTGTTGTTGATCTTGTTTTTTTTTTTTGAACAATCTTTGTTAATCGTTGTTACCAGAATATACCGATTTCATAGAAAGTTTTGTTCCAGCACTTTGGGCTTCTTCAACATCTAACGATGTGCAGTTGGATTTCTTATCTTTTTCATTCGAATGACTTGGGTTATATTCCTTAATTCTGCGTTTGAAACTACACACTTCCAGTCTGCTGTACACCTCCGTTTTGCTTCTACTTTACTATCGCAGGATTTGAAGTTCTTAGTTCATACGCGTGTTGTATTAGGTCATTCGAAGGAAAAACAAGCTTTTCAATGATTGTTCAAATGGGCTCAGTTGTGGAGCGAGAGGCTCAATCTGATTTTAGCGAGAACTAATCAGTTGTAGAGGGTATAAAAATGTTTCCGGAACATGCTTTCAATTTTGAATTTCCTTGAAATTCTAAATCTTGAAAGTCCAAGAGGAGTTTACATATTGAAGATTATGACGCAATTGCGGCGGTCGCTGACGGCGACACATTGGGAGGGTGGATAGACGCGTGTCCTTGCGGATTTAATTTTGTTCGTTCATTTGCGAGTCGACGAGAAAAACGAAGAGGGATATTTTATGCTTTTTGGAAGTTAGAGCTTCGATTTAATAGAGTGTGAGGACTTCTGCGTTGTAACAAGACACTGATATCCGGAAGGTTTTTATGTCAACAGATACGATACACTCCTCGGGCTGTGATATGCTTATTTAGAGCGATAGGCCGTGCTCCGAAGGAGACTGATATACTATATTGATAACTTAGGTTTTTAACCCTTAGATTTGGAGTCATTGAAGCTCTAGGTTCTTTTCGGCTTCGCAGATGTTATGCGCAGTCTAGCAGTTCGGCCATTCGTTTCACTGTCTTCAAACCCATAATTTACGGGTGGTCGAACTCGTGTGTGGCTACGACTGCTAACTTGTTGATTCATAGTAATTTTTCGTCTTCAGGTTGAATGGCGTTGATCGACAGATCTAGTTGATCAGAAGAGGATCTAGTCTTGCCATCAGTATTTTTGCACAACGTCGACAATTTCTGGATTATTCGAAGAATGATCAAGAATTTTATAAGTTATTTCTTGTTAGAAAAACCCTATGGAAATCACACATTCCAAACAAATTACCTGAATAAGTACACCGAAAGAGAGGTTGTTTCCTTGAAGGGCCTGATAATAAATTTTTTAGAAGAGCGTATTGCAGAATATATGAAGGAAATGGTATGGCTGAAACGAGTTCAACTCTCGCCCTTGGTCCAATGCTTTGTATATTACTCAACATCCTAGAATATATAACTATAATGCCGTAATGCTAACGGTTGGTTGCTGACAGATAAATGCGTTGTAGCGTAGAAAGAGTGGTAGCAAAACAGGCGCCGGTGGTGCAAGGGATGTCCCGAGCGCCCCGTACCGGGTGGAATGCGGGTTCAAGTCCCGCCGGCGCAAATGTTTCGCACATCACTCTACATCAGTGGGTATCTGCTGTAAGAGCATAAAATAAAAAATTAGTGCAGATTAGGTGAGAAGTGTTTGAATAGTTATGATTACGACGAGCTAAGATACCTTATGTCGCTCGGAAATTAATGTTCTGTTAGATTTAGTTTTTCTAACACGTGTTTCAGCAACAGCCTTCTTCTGATGCTGAACTACTATATAACATTTTAAGACTCATTTTATGCATTTTCTCCTCGTATAAATAAGTTATGGTGAAAATTCTGCTCTTGGCAAACTTTAAAGATTAGAATTTTGGATATCGATATGGTATCTTGAACAAATTCACTTCTACGAACTCAAACTCAGAATTGTGCAACGCAAATGGCTTGAAACTTTAACAAAGTAATCAACGAAGTGTTATCGAAAGCAGAATGCAACGTTTATTTAGAAATGTCTTATCGCAGAGAATCCGCCCTCGGAAATTCAGAAGGTCATGGATGTCTTCTGATATTGATTTAATGAATTGAAGACTTTGATGGGAACGAATATTTGTAGAGCTAATAACGTGTTTCTTTTTGATTGACACGAAGTTGTTATCAGTACAATTAATTCAGCACAATACAGATGATGGTAATGACTGACGTTTTCGCGATTTTGCCTTCTTCGGAGGCTGGAAGGGTCAAATTGACATGCACTCTACTCAGTCAAACAATTTCATAACAAAATCAGGTAAGACTTGTACAAATGTTCAATCGCCCAAGACGCAGCTTTTAGAAATGTACGAGAATTGGCGGAAAAATTCGATGTAGGCATTCCAACTTTTTCGAAGCATCTAAAGCGATTGAAAACTTGAAGAAACTGGACAAATGGATATAACATGGATTGGATGACAATCAAAGAAGTGGGTGATTTGAGGTGTAGTCGCGGCTTCTGCACAACCAGAACGATGCGTTTTGAAAAATATAGCAACGTGTGACAAAAAGTGGATTCTTTATGACAACCAGCGACGACCGCCTCAGTGCTGAACCACAGCGTAACTCCGCAATACTCGAAAGGTGAAATTGGCTCAGAAGAGCGTCATGATAATCGTTTGGTAGTCCACAGCGAGAAGTCATTTTGATTTAATCTAATTCACATGATTTATTTTTTAAATCTAATCTGCGCATCCAATAATTTCTTGAATTCGATTTATTTCCTCGCATCCATCACCTACGAAGGTCTTTAAAACTTTTGTGCGTGGATTCGACTCCGCTGGAATACGCTTTCCACGTGAATATCGCTAAATGGAAGTTGAGTCATTTTCTCCCATAGTACTGTGCTACCAAGACTAGAGCGTTTCTGTATGAAATGGAAGCAGGATTTTCTCAGACAAGTCTAGTATCGATTCCGCGATCCAGGAGGGATAAGCGGATCGATGAACGCCGGACGACGTCGATCAACATCGTCCACGTCATGGCCGGCATTACTATCATTGCTAGTATCATCTCTACCTACCCATTCCGATGAAGAACTACATCTAGCAAATCAACAGAATGCACCTGAAGTTGACGACTGCGTACCGTGTTGGTCATCAGAAAGGCACCGGATCTCTCCACCATAACGCACGGTAAGTGCAAAAATTCAATATGCTGTGTTACGAAAGTGTGCTCAATCCATATTACTTGTCATAACTCTAAACTACCAAGTGCCACTTCTTCGAGCATATTGTTAACTTCTTCCCTCTGCGAGAAATGCTCCAAAAGGGAAGCCAAGGTCGAAAATGCTCTGATAACTTCATCGCCTTCAGGAGTACAGAATTATGCCCAACTGTCTCAGATGAACTTATTCCTCATTGTCGAAAATGTGTGCGTTTCAATGGCGATATCTTTGTTCAAAAAAATTTCGGTTCTTTCTGATTAGGAGCGAATAAGTGGTAAGCCGATATCATTCACTGGAGAGAAACTCTTCATAGGAGTGCTAGTAATCAATCGGAAGCTATCGCTCGACGTCGCTGGTTTTTCAAAACACCCTTTTCTAACGTTTTAGCATCCAGATCAAAAATCATGTTTCACGCTCGCCTTTCGCCTTCATTTTTAACAAGCGTATAATTCGCTGGAATCCAAAAAGCGTATCAATTGTAAAGAAATTTTCGTAGTATCTTAGTCAATCGTTTTATCTGGAGTTTACTTCGAATTTGAGGTAAAATTTTCAATTGAATAACAAAATATCAAACGTCTTGCCCCGCCCCGCCCAGCTACGCCCCCTGCCATGGCCTTCGCTTTGTTGAATTGCTTGTAAACAACGTTACCAAAAATGTAAAACTCGATCTTATATACCATGCGAAACCGTATATCCAGAAATAAGAACATCGCTAGAATCAGATAACATTATCTTTCAGATGATTACTGACAGTCTAAAGGAAGAGCTCTGCCCGGCGAGGTCTAGAGCACAATTCAAAAGTTCAGAAGAGGTCTAAAGATCAATAGTGTTTCCAAAAAGCAAACACATTTCTGAGTTCTTTGAAGTTTGTGCTATAGTTTGAGTACTAGCATTCTAAGAAATGAGTTTTGTTCACCGAATAAACGAAATAAGAGAAAAAACGCGTGGTTTTATGA
The DNA here is from genome assembly GCA_019055375.1 of Parelaphostrongylus tenuis. Classification (NCBI taxonomy): domain Eukaryota; kingdom Metazoa; phylum Nematoda; class Chromadorea; order Rhabditida; family Metastrongylidae; genus Parelaphostrongylus; species Parelaphostrongylus tenuis. The sequence goes on along the minus strand of JAHQIW010004255.1, from coordinate 52,706 downwards.
AACATGATTTTATTTTGAGTGTTACAATGTTATAAAGTGGTGTTTTGAAAAACCGGCGACGTGGGGCTGTAGCCACATGTCTCAGCTTTCGACTGGTTACTGACACCTCTGTAAAAAAATTCTTCTCCAGCGAATGAATCGATTTTTCATTTGTTTCCTCCTAGTCAGGAAGTACCGAATTACTTTTTTACGATTGAGATATACTTGTATGTTGAGATTACTCGTCGAAATCCAATGTTAATATTTCGACGAGCTACCTATCAACCGAATTCATTCAGCACAAGAATCTTTACGAGGTTTTTAACAATTGACATTTTTATTTATTATTAATACTGTACTTAGTATCATAATTATTTATCGATTGTTGGGGCACTTAAAGAAATTAACTCCGTGCTTTTATTAGAGAGACTTTGTTGTACTACCTTAGTGGTATATACAATTTTCGTGAGATTTACTTGCAATTGGTATTGAGTTCAGAACTGGAACTGAGGAAAATTTGAATACCAATTTTGCTTTCTAATCATCCCAACGCGTTCCTCACGTACAATAAGCGATACCTTGGAAGACGCCATTGTTCCCTTCTAGAATGTCAGTTTATTTGACCGCCACGGTATTGGAGATGCAAACCTGATAAAGGAAAATACGTTTCCTGACCTGCGACAAGATTTCATCTATTTGCATATCCATATATAAATATATATGCGTATGTACGCGTATGTATATGAGTGTATGTGCATATATACACGCATATATAATGAAGAATTTTCAATATGAGCTAAGTCGTGGTTGTCTAATCCCTGAGGCTGTCACTTTTCCTGCACGACATGCATTGTGATTAATTCGTGAATGTCATTCTGTTCTAAAACCTCAATACGGCAGGTGTGAAATGAGCAGAACACTTTTCTACACCAAACACTTTCCTTTACGCTCCATCAAATCTTGTGTTCACCAGATATGTAGTGAAATTTTACATTAGATCTTGAATAACTTGTTTAACTCAAGTTTTTCTCTTGGGAAGAGCCCAGTTTCTCGTAGCTTATATCTTGTGAATCTTGCCAATAATTCAATGATTCATTCATCACTTCTTCATCGTAGTACATTTTCGGTGGAAAAATGAAAATAAAAATGTATGGAGCTGTTGCAGCACTACTTCTCCCATTTAGGTCGTAACTTTTCCTAAGACTTCACAGTCCGCTATCATGCGTTAGGTCGGCATCTATTTCGGTGACATAGGTGATGAAAACGTTGTGCAAGAATGTATCTGAAGCCCCACCTCATTCAAATAACATTTTGGCTACGATTTCTCTAAGCATTTCGAGAACAATATTATGGAAATAAATAATCACATTACAGCGGGAAGACAGCTCATTCTTCTTTCAACATAAAACTCTTTGTTCCGACGATTACTTCTTGTTCATAGCGAAAGAATATTACACTCCTAGAATTGAAGTCGAAATGTGGGCTTGATCAGCACTACCACGAGTTCAAGCCAATGACCAGCTAACGGAAGAACACCGTGAGAGCGAGATGTCGTGTGTGTGTTTTCGGGCTTTTACCTATGTTGAAGAATAAATATTTCTCAGGAAGAAAAACTGTTTTATTCCATTGACACACATCTAAATTCATACTTTAGCCAAGATGATCTTTTCTTCGAAACTATTCTTGAGCTTGCGAAAATACCACTTTTTGCGCGATTATTACACAGCTCTTTACTGCCAAAGCAAAAATTCTGTGTAAAGTTCATACGCTCCTCATGTGATAGATGCTAAGTGAGATGTTCCCAGGTGGAGCATAGAGAGCTAGAGATGATGAAATTAGCCATATTTAGCTCTGACCTTATGAACTCTCAAACTTATTGGTGGCAAAGCGATGGCATCCGTGATGTAATTGGCAGCAAGCGCTCCTGGTATAGGTGAAAACATAGGTCCAACTCCTGTCTGATGTCGAGTGTTTTGTACGCTAGTTAATAACCTTAGATGTGTATCTATAAGTTATCGTTAAAATCTAGAAGAGTGGTGTCAATCTTCTGTTACAAAAAAGCCCGCTCTATCACTATTATCGTTGAAGATGTGGTGATCTGAGCAATGAGAATCAAGTGCAACGTCATCGGAATGGCGGAAATCGGCACAAGGTATGTGTATAAGCCGATTGCGTTGTGTTGCTATCTCCATTATGATACCAATGAGATATGTTGACTGTCATTGAGTCGTTTAGAAAATCTTCTGATATCTCTGCAGTAACAACTTCGGATGATTGTTGAGAGAGTTTTCTGGTTTGACGTGTTTGCTAAAGTCCACGTGTAAACATCTCAACTACGTAGCCTCAGCTGCCGACTGTATGACACCTGAGCTGCCGACTGTATGACAATCTATGGGTTCAGAAGACTATGCGTTGTAGACCACTAAGTGTCCGAAAATCACTTTTGAGCCATGCATGTGGTCTGTTATAGGACAATTTATGGAGCGCAATACACGTGTTTCGACTTAACGGTCTCATCACTCGAACGGTACCCTTCTTCTTTTGCTAATCCTCTCGGGATGCTTCAGTCCCCTATACTAAGAGTAGGTGACGACGAACTTTTAACACGATTCATTAAGTGAATTTATCACCAAATGGAAAGTTTTGTGCACGCGATGCTCTTGGCTGGTATCGTCAAATATATCAGACCTTTCGTTTCGAACGTTTTCTCAAGACCACGCTTAAGTTTCATTATGCCTGCTAATAGCCACTAAGTGTCTGCTTATAAAAGTACCTAGTTGGGCAAAAATTAAGTCAAGCGGAGCAGTCCCCTAACTTCGTACAGGACACAAGACTAGAAATTGCTGAAGAGAAATCACTATGTTGTATACTCTGAAATATCTCCTCGAAAAATTCTCAAGTATTCAAATAAATTTTAAAAAATCCAAAAGTAAACCGTTAAGACAGTGTATTGTGATCCCGCGTGACTTCGCACCATATCTCTGGCCGATCATTGTGGTTGAGCTAGGTCAATTCACCATACATGTAGTACTCTATGTCGTTGGGCATTAATAACAACTGAAGTACTTATAAGGAAAAGAGCGGTGGCCCAAAAGTTGTTTACTGTGTAAGTGAAATTTGTACACTATTTTATCTGCTTCAGTAAATAGTAGGTTGAGAAAACGGTTCTGGAGCACTTGTAAAAAGTTGGAATTTCATGTATGAATTCCAAACAGAAACAGTAATAACTGCTCTCCAAAATAAGGGCCATCGTTTTCTACGACTTTTTGCCATCGGTCTGCCAAGTTTCTGATCTGCTCAATGCACCATTCATTTGACTTCGAATTGAAGAACTTTTGATATGCTTCTCCGTTCTTCGTTGTTCAACTTCGTTGGACTTCCTGAACGAGGATTGTCTTCGAGCTCAAGATCTCCGACATCAAAGCGTTGAAACCAGCGTCTAGCGCCAGATTTGCTTGTTGTATCTCCTCTTTAAGGTCGTCAATATCATCGGCTGCAGCTCGCTTCAGAGACCCTCGCTTCTTTCAAAAATGGCGCAACAAAACACGATCTCCGATAATATTGTTGGACGTGGCGGAGAATTGTAACAGGGAAAAATGAAAACTAATTATTTCTAGGGCTTCAGTGGGAAAACTCCGCATAATAAACTGTAGTCATCCCATGATGCGCATGGGAGTTATCTTATGCTTATTAAAAAGCTCCAAAACTTTCTTCCAACTGTAGTAAAGTGTTTGACTGAGTTGATTTTTTAACCAATATGATTATTCCACATACTCAAAAGATGATGCCGCCGAAATTTCAGTTCACAGTATAACATCCACGTACATTCGGAAGCCGTCATGATTTTCTGCAATTCCTCGTTACATTTATTTCAACAATTTTTTGACATGCCGACAAAGCTAAGATCGCCGATGCTTTTTCTCCAAAGGTTAATGCTGGAGCAGTTCGATGAGAGTGAATAGTGTAAGTCTAGGAAAATCCCTTGCTTTGTTCAAGGGGTTTTTCGTGGGTGGTGGTCGTCTGATCTCCGGCTGTTGGATATTTTGCATGTGGCCGCCTGCACATGGCCATCACCCGCAGTGATTGATGAGCGCCTAATAATCTGTCCTTATGGACCTTCGCCAATCTCTTCGCTACACCAACCGGCTGCCACTCCGCCACTGCCACCAGCGCTTGCCATTCTTTTTCACAATTTCCACCATCATATCATCTCTCCAAATCAACAACTAACATGTTGTGTCTAAAGAGAAGTGCAGAAAGAAGATTTGACCGATTTTTCCAGCTATTGCCTTTATACATGCCAACCTTTCTAGAAAAGTTCTTATCTTGTTCATAGATTTCATAAAGTTTTCACATTGCAACATATTTTTGGCCTAGAGCCACCTCCATTACTATTATTAGCCATTCTTTGAATTATCCTCTATTACTGTTCTGTTGATGATAATTGGTTAGTTCCTTCAAGCTCTGAATTCTCAGTACATACTGGTCGCTGAGTGCTAAATGGTCCTGACTACTGAGCAATGCCCATAGAACAACAACAAAACAAAGTTTGATCTCGTTAGGATGCATTCAATGAATGCTTTTGTTTATGGCCAGAAACATTCATATGTCCTGCTTCTAAATCATAAAAGATTCTTCTTTAGTTCACTTACTAAGTTCAGTTATTAACTTATTTTCTTGTGGATCCCATCACCAGTGCTTTTTCTTTGTAAATAATTGTGGCATACCTTTTCAGTCAAAGGAAGATTTTCCTCAATAAATTGGCTAGGTTTCAATGATAGTGTGCTTCTAAATTTTGTCATATTTATCATGAAACAAGATAAATGTCTTTGCAACAATTCAATACTTTTTTCGATATTGACGTTATGACCCTCAAATACATCTTGCCTTACTTATCATGAAATCAAGCTGAAAAAAAACATGCCAAGAATCTCTGCCTCTCTTAATAAAGTAAGGAAGCGGTATCTGTACATGATGGCGACCTGACAATGTCGAAGCGCTGTTGTGAAAAGAATGCTGTGTAAATTCTTCCGAACTAAAATACTAGTCAAAAGAAAGTTATGCTAACATTCTCATTTTTTGAAGGGTCGTTAGAGCATCTAGAAAGAAAGTGGAAAATTTTCAAGACTAGAAGAAATATTTAGTCATACAAACTTTGCTCTATTTGAGGGCTTGGGCGGACTCTCTATGTGACAACGGTTTCACAGCTGCTTTCTCCTTCTCTATTGAACCTTTTGTCAAATCTCTTACTGACTATCGACTAAAGAATTTGGTTCCACAAAGCCATGGAATTCGGTAATCAAGCACTGCATGGATTTTTTTTCCTGAGGTGAGGTTTTTGTCACCTCATATCGGGCTCAACACCTTCACCCATTCCTATTTTGACTTGTTAACTGTTCGACGTGCAACCGGTAGCATCTTTGTAGATGCATCACGTGTTCATTCATATACACCTTCTTTCTTTCAGTTACAATTACTATCTTTTAATTACTTATTCGTTTTCTACAACTGCTTCCAAATACTCTATCGTTTAACTATCGATTATGTTCTTATTGTTTATTGTTATGTTAGCTAACCATTTTATTTTAAATAAACACGGATTCGTATTTACTCGCTTTATCATATTTATGGAATACAAGCTTGATTCGAAGCAGGTTGGACCGAAAAGCTCACATGATGGATTTCTGTCGTAGAAATGACAAGTTCACTACGTATCCAAGCAGTAAAACAAGAATAGATGCTGACCTCATTAGTGTTTTAGTGATGGCAGCGCTTTACGACGATGTTGCGGCACCCACATGGCGGCTTCCTTTGATGTGCTTTCATCTGGCCGCATCGACGTCACCTCTTTTGATACAAACTGTTATCAGGCGGCTTTTTGATCGTTACACAGAGTTTTCGCTTCAAGTCGTAAAACTAAACGCTCAATCACCACAGCTGCCAGTTTAATGTGCTTCTCTGGAGAAAACCAGCTCCATCCCTCTATCCAAAATCTTAACTCTTCGACGAAAACTCAGGAGAATCCAGATTAAGTCAAGATATTTTCCCTAAATTTTATCTTAAATCCACTACTATGGAAAGATTCAAAAAAGCTCTCGATTCCCCTTAACTCAGCTCCAATCTTCTTTTGTAAGATTTTAACAAATGCAGCTGCTTTCTAATTTTCTTATTCTTCGCTTTCAGTTCTCCTGTTTTCTATCAATATTCTTATACTTTTAGTGTTGTTGTCTCTGCAATATGATGTCTGTCTGCTCAAATACTCGCCAAACAAAACTTCAAAAGATTCGATTCACTTCACATCAAATACCAAACTGGACGAAAATTTGTTTGAATGTTCTTTTATTTCACTTTTGCCAGAACTCTGACCAATTCGAAAATCCATTTAGAGGGTCGCTTCTAAGCTCGACTTCGTTCAACCTCTGTGTTGCTGACGTTTTTTTAACAGTAAACATAGGAATCGTTCAGCTGAGTGCAAACGAATAGAAAAGAAAGTTAGGAAGCTTTTTTTTGTCTCGATAGACAGCAATATTAAACACGTTGCGAACGACATAGGCATTTGAGTGTTCATTAACGAACGTGTTAAATTTCTTCGAAAGCTGAATTTTTCTGGTCTTTTTGAACTTTTAGTCATTACTTAATGGGATCGAGCAATAGAACAATTGTTTCACGAAGCCAGTTCACCGCGCCTTTTTCCGAATTTCATGCAAAATCTACACTGAAATAGGCACACAAATATCGCGCGTCAATCGAACGGCAAAAGGCGTTGCCTGGAATGCGTTAAATCGGCCGTTCTCTCTTTTGAAAGGGCAGTTGTTGTTCATCATATCGCGTGATATCATCAACACATTAACTGTTTTTATTGACGAGTAAACATGAGTTACAGCAGCTGACGTCTTGGCGCATTTCTTCAGAGGCTCAATAGATCAAGACCAAATCCGCCGAAACGTCAGCTGTTGTAAATGTGGTACGATAACAACGTCATGTTTTCATGTCAAGAAAAAAAAGTGAATTACTAATCAGTCCCGAGGTAAATATTGAATTTAGTCTATTATTCAACTCAGCTATACGAATGACATTTTGTCGAGCAGAGATTCGAATCACACCGTGACAAGAGCGGCGCTATCTTGGCCGGCTACCCAGAAAGGCAGCGGCTTCCCTTCATGCTATCCGTTCGGCTTGGCCATCGGCTTTTTAATAAGCAATATGCCCAAACACCTGTAGTGTTTGCCGAACAGATCTCTACTAACTACCGTTTCCATCACTAACTACTTTCATGTCATCAATACGTAGATGGCTTATCTTCACATATTGTCTCAATTCAACTCTGTACGACGAATTTGCGAGATAAACTCAGTCATTGGATCGCGATTGATTACCTCGAATTTTTTGCATCCTAAGTATCCACCTGCATTACCACATCGCCGTGAAGTTGCATCAAATTACTTTTGAATATTGGATTACTGAATCGCCTTTCTGTCAAGTGGTACTCGGCCCAGCACATTCTCCGTCTAGCTATTCTTAGTAGATTTGTTCTCCTTAAAATCGCGTCATAGCTGTGCTGAGTTAGTGATCTTCCGTACTGAGTGATGAACTCTTGCGGTAAATCATGGATGGACAAAATCGTGGTATATCATGGATGGACAAAACCAAAAACAATATGCCCTCGTCACAGCGAGGCGGTATAATATTAGGAAGTGATAGATAGATCTGAAGACAAAGCAGACATAGCCAAAATGTCGTCGTGTAAGCCATTATATAGTTGGAATCTGCATTTACTACCTAGACGAAATCTATATCTAGCTATCTAACTTGTACGCAAAGATCCATCACTCTGTGGATGGCGACACCGGACAATTTAACATTAGATCACTATCAGCGTCAGTGAAAAAGCTTGAATTTTATCTACATGTCAGAGAGCGCTGCGAGTATTGTAAAACCTAGCTCCAATACCTGGGCCATCGTTGAACATCATCCATACAGCATACGCGTTTATCCGAATTTCTCGTGTTATGCCCTGCGGTGCCATATCTTTCCCTTTCCAGTTGTTGATCTCTTTGTATGCCATTAATTCTACCTAACCAAAATTCAGCTCATCTCATATGGATATATCTATCGGAAGCAAAGATAATGGAAAAGTTTTTGCAATTTTTTGGATCGACTTTAAATTTTATCTCTTTAATGACACCTGTATACAGTTGCTATATTTAAATCGGTCGTATTATTTGTAGTAAATGTGCGGTGATTCTGGAATTACTTTGTATTGCTTGCTCTAATATCCTCCAGAAATTTCCATTAACCTGTTTCACATTTTACCACCACAGTTGGTGGCTCCCTTGTACCCAAATGCCATTCTCTTTCTTCGATTTAATTTCAGTGCGACCGATTTATAGAAACATCCTTTACAAGAAAAAAAACTGTTGTCTTCAGCTGCTTGTACATAATCTTTCATGTTGCTCCTACATGCCCATACGTTGTGCTCCCACAACTCTGTTCTACAGATCAAGTTTATTGATGTACAAATTCGGCGAGGAGTTCCAAGAAAAATATCTTAATTTCTAGTAAAAGTTTCCTCCAGCCAATTATTTGATAGAACCATAATGAATTAATATTTATCATAAATGCGGGCAGCTGAACTTGAAGCTGTACATGCACATACATGCACAAATTTTATACAACTGATGCAATTTTTTGCAATTTATAAGTAATTTCTGAGTTTATAAAGCATTTCTCTTTCAGACTCAACAATTTTGCCTATCACTTTCAGTTCATTTTCATGCATGAATGAATTCTGTTATTGAGGATGTTTTGTTTTCCTATAATGACCAGGATTACACTATTGTGTGCGTAAGTACGGTATTTATCATCCTTCGAAACAATTTTTTGGATGTGAGGCCTCTCCCAAGCCCTTTACTCATTTCGTGAACAGAGGAATAGAACGATAATCTCAATAAAAAAGCAAATTTGCCTGGTCTTTTTGATTTTAGGCTACTTTATGTTGAAGAACTTGCGGTCTAAAACTGGTCTCAAACCGCACTTATTTTACAAGTTGTTTTAAATGATGAACGACGGCAGCGCGGTCGATGTTGAGTTTTTTGCAAGATCTTGAGCAATCTCAAGAGGATCAGCTTCGATGATTGCTCTTAGTTAGTCGTTGCCAACTTTCCATAGCCGGTCACTATCCTCTTCTCTAAAGGCTCTCGTCCCCTTTACACAATCTTTCAGACCACCAACACATTGTGCTTGTTAGCAGTTCCAATCAAATTCGTTCTCGATGATGTGTGTTATCTCTGCTACCTTACGAACCATTTCAAAGTCACGATTCGCGGTCGTAACTACTTTTGCACCAACCGACTTCCTTTAATAGTCGAAAGTAAATGAAAAATAAAGAGCAAGTAGTACGTTATTAGCAGCAAAGCATGGAGCGAAAGATAGGAATGATGTATGACTTGACGACATTTATATAGATTTATTGCAAATCAAACGGCGAATTTCAGCAATGCATAGATCGCAATTCCTTTGGCAGCGACCTGTGTGATTATACATTTGATTGATTTGACCATGTGGAAATACGATTATGCAAACCTTAAGAACTTCACAATTACTATGCTCAATATTATATAACTCACATAAGTCTTCTCGTTGATTATTGTTTTTTCTTTTCCCTCTGGCACTGAAGCTGTCTAAAGGCATATTTGGTACTAAAACAAGAATTTTAAGACTAGATGACGACAGATGGAGGATCTTTCTTAACTAGTGTCGACGCTGTTCTCCAAGACGCAGCTGCTCTCAAGGTTTTTCAAGAATGGATCAGTTTAGTGAGTGGATAGAAAATTTTTCTACTATTGTTCATTTAATCGCTTAAACGAAGCAAACCCTTGCTTTGAAAAAAACGGATGATGAAAGTCTGCACCATTCAATGTCATAATAGCTCCTAAATTACTCTACGATTTCTTTAGAATTCTCCAAATTCGACGGACTGTCTTGCTCTCCATTTCGCTATTAAGGGATATCAAGCTTATTTGAGTCAAAAAGAACCAAGCACGTCAAGCATGGCGTGTACACTGCATCGAAAATTTATAAGGTGATCGTTCATTCCTTATATAAACGCCCGCATCACTGAGATGTGTTTCTATGGGTCAGAGTGGTATTCCAGTCAACGCACCGGTACGTGCTCCTTTCTACCGTCATTGGTGAGAAGCGAGATGTCCACGCGAGTTCATTCACTCAACAGTCACCAGTTGCCTTATCCAGAACTATTCGAACCAGTTCAACCAGCGCTTCGCAAGCATCTCAACGCTCTCCACTCAAAATTCATCGCATCTCCCAACTTTGCAGCGGTAATTTTTCACATGAATCTAAAATTTCATTTACAGTCAACTTTTGTGGATAGAAGGAAATGGATTTGGTAGTTTAAATATCCTCATTTTTATTTATAGACTTTTTTACTACTTATTTGCTGTCTGTTCGGTGAGACTTGTGATCGTTGTCACGTAAATATTATGAGTTAAACAAAATTAGCTCATGAAAAAGAATTCAACGGCAATAACTTTCTGTTACAGTTTCTGACTCAACGTACTAATGAAGGATCTTCATCAGCTACTCCTATGGATGAGATCCATTTATTGACTTGTCCACATTTCACTGCAGCATCAACTTTGACTCGCGAATTCAGCAAGAAAATTAAAATGTTGGTTATAAAGCTTAGTTTATCTATATTTGATTTAAGCACTCTAGCATATCTTTAGTAAAGCAGTAAGGCAAGCAGATGGCTGTGGCCAGGTAGAAAACTTACTAGAAAACTCAACACGATTTTTTATAAGCCTTTTAGTACAGATTCGATAGCAAGAAAACGGCGATCTCAAACAGTACAAAATTTTTGAAGAAAGAAGCCTTAGAATCCCAGTGATATAGAGTGATGTGCAAGCTTTTGCATCAGCTGAAACTCGAACCCTTATTTTACCCTATGCAGGGGCGCGTCTTCGAGCCGTTGCACCCTCAACGCCTATTTTGACGCCACTCTTTCTACGCTACAGCGCATCTACCTGTCAGCAACCAGCTCCGACTTGGGTTATTGATAGCGACATTGAACCCAGTCACGCTGATGATATTGGCTTTTGAACAACCTTAGTAACTTTTTTTTTGCTGCTACAGCACATCAAAAAGGCCTTCTACGAAGGCATATTTGCAATTGAAATCGTCGTTTCTAAGAGATCGGATGTCTGCTGAAAGTCTGGCAAAAAATTTGTGACCGACGAAAAAATTCTCTAAAAAATCGTGTGTCAAAATAATAGACTCGAAAGGGTTAATAATCATTCATACTTTCATACTTTAGCTATAGACACTACGTGATAAAGAAATTGTATTACGGAATTTATTAAAACTACATTCTTCTTTAAAACACATCCCTCCGTCTTTTTTATGTACTAGACCGCTTTTGTGCTTCAAAATTATAAGTTTAGCTCCAAAACTCATGCCTACTCATGTAATCCGTCAACCAGCCGATATACTAACGAAGGACGGCGAGATATCGAAGTTGATCGAGAGCGACATCTTTACAAAGTAAGTTATTATTGCCAGACTATCTTGCGTATATTCATATTTACATCACTTCAATATGTACTTTGATCTGCACTGAGTGATTTTCTATGTGGTAAATTGAAATGCCTTTTGACAATAGTCAAGACAGTGGATAAAAACTGCTGTTCTAGTGATTTTCACTCTACAGCAGTCCTGTGTTAATCGTTCATCGGCGCTAACTCTTAGTGTGGGGACTGGAGCACTCACAGAGGATTACTAGAAGACAAAGGGTTCTGTCCGACTGACGAGACTGTGAGGTCGAAACACGTATATCGGGCTGTACAAGAGTACATTTAACAGATCACATGACAAGTTGGCTTGGATAACAATTATGAGACAGTTAGTTAACTTGAGCAAGAATACGAATTTGTACTCAACTTCATTAGAGAATGAATTAAGACGGACTAGTTGATTCTGCTGTGTCAGACTGATCTCTTACCTTCTGTGTGTTTGACATATCGAAGCAGTTCTGGGTGGATGTGCTAGAGCTCCCGAATGATTCGACTAAACAACTGAAAGTGTATAACTGGCAAGTACGTGGGGTATTAGTTGGAGTTCTATGCAACAAATATGCACAAGACTTGCGCCTCACGGAAATCATCGTAGACTAATAATACCAATTTGGCATTCAATTGCTTAGAAATTCGCTGGTCACCAGCATTTGAGCGGATTAGTACATTAGGAGAGTAATGAAGAAAGTAATCGCAGCTTCTGCACCACCATTCTCAATACTCACATGCTCTCGTCTCAATGTTATCTTATGATTAAGAATACCGTGTGCCAGTGGCACTCAATAAGATCAAGAAGAGTAGTAGTGGTACCTGCAGGCAACTACAATTCATCAATAATTAAAGCTTTATGAGCTGTACAACATCAACGTCGCCCTGTGTACCTTGCTTGAGAATTCACAATCGAATTGCAACGGAATTCTCAAATGCTGCAAAACAACAAAAGTAAACGATCAGGCTGGTGAACTCAAGTAATTGGGAGCAGACAAGAACATCATAGCTGCCTTATAATTATCGACTTTGGTGTTCGTGGAAGGACCGTTCAGATTTCCAGCACGTGCTAGCAAGAAAGCAGTGCTTGAACTACATCTTGTCAACTAAGTGCTAAAGATCAGATTTACCTTTCTGGTAAAAGATCAACAATGGCATCATAAATCGCAGAATGCCGAGACGAAAATCAGATGATCAGAAAGAGTGTAGTGCTTCAGTAACAGCTAGTCAGCATAAGCAATAATTGACTGCTTCGATGGAATCTCAGTCGTTCAACAAAGGGATAAAATAGCTGGGCTTCTTTGAAGCCTATGAATTCAATATGTGATGTTTGCTACCTCATACGGATCGCCCTGTTCAACACCATTACCCGACAGGATCTAATGGAATTTACCGGCTTTCACTCCAGTCGTTCTGACAAGTTTTTATAGATCATACGTCTCATTTGTGCTTTCAAAGAATCCGTATCGTAATTATCACCACATTGCCTCTGCTTTTAAGTGTATCCCAATATCTGCTTGGTTATTTATCTATGAATCTAGATATATATGTCACTGTGCAAAATTATGTTCATCTGTATGTGCGATTATAATTTACACTTTGTACTCTGCCTGCGACATGATCGTCCAAATTTTTCCTACTCAAAACTTCATTTACCACTCACAATGAAATGAATCAAGGCACGGTTTTCTAGCACCCAGATGGCTCTATCCGACACGATCTTCCAGAGGCTCGTGAAGCTTTTGCCTCAGTGCTCACCGAGCGACTTGAGGTGATTAGCAAGGAATTGGAAAGATGCGACGAAAATACATTTGCGCGGTGAGTTACGGATATTGAAAAGATGTATCCATATCTCTGTGATGTGCTCAAAAACGCGGACTGAAAAACGCAAGTCATATGTGTGATATGTTATTTATCACATTATAGCACGTTTTTCCATTTGATTGAAGCGTTATTTTTATACCTTTACTTCGAGTGCTTAATTAAGATCACGCTCAGATTTCAATAGAATGTCTATTTTTATCTATCTAGTTATCTAATTTTTTCTATCTATCTATCTATTTATTTATTTATCGTTATTTTTATGTTGACCCGTTTCAGTGTATAATTTTCCTGGGACTCGGAACTAGACGCGGTGAAATATTTTCTAAAGACAATCACTCTAATGTTAGATTACCATGAAAGAGACAAAAAAGAAATTACTGGACAGAAAAATACAGCTTTTAAAGTGTGATCCGAGAGGCTGTTCAATCGTATACGAATACTATAGCGTTTATGTTGTTCGGAACGTGTTAATTTCGCTAATTCCTCTTAAACTTTCCAAATGTCCTGTTTCTAAAAATTTATCCGTGTGTAGAAGCGTTGACTTCAGTGATTTGCCAAGAGATCTAGCCGCTTGTTCGTTGCTACCTTCACTTCACGATAATCGAATTCTCGAGGACACTACAAGCGATGAAGAGGTGGAGAAGTATGTCGGCAAGATCGATGGCACACGTCGCAGATCAGGTATAAAAATCTAGTTCTAGTCTTTTATAAGGAAACAATTATAATTTTTTATCTAGAATCGATCTCTCCAATGCTGATGAATTTCCATCCGACAAAGGCGAATCCTTACGAGAATGGATTTGCCCCACCTCCACAGGAAATTCCTTTAAATGTTTTCAATATGCCAACATCTTCCACATTTCCGATATCCAATAAGTGAGTAGCAAATATCAGAGATGCAGTTCCATGCCTCTAATTTCTTATATTTCTTACCCCAGTTGTAGTAAATTGAACAAATACAATTGGTCAAATCACACTTGATATTTAGGTCATTGGAGTACCGACTCTCTGACTCGAGTGGATTCTGCAGTTCAGAGAGCGCTTACTTTTCTAGTAAGAAATTTGGAAGAAAGAAAAATAGTAAGTGACAAATTTAACTCTTTTTAAAATTTAATTCTTTAGCAAAATCAAGCACAGTGCTGAAGAGTCATGTGGCCTATATAGTAAAGTTATATGTAGGTACAAGTAGATTCTGATTTCCTATAGAACAAATGAGATGAAGGATCAAAGATCAACTTCGGCCTTAAAGACAATAAATAACTACCTATTTCTATGCGTTATAACTCTCTGAAATATTATCAGCAGAATAATTCACCATTCATTTACTTTCATGCTCATTCATGTAAGAGCTTGTGTGGCTATGCATAAATATCCAAATCCCTTTATTTATTCATTTATTTACTGTTTGCTGATTTTGAGATGTGATCAGTGGAATATTTCAGGCTTAGGCTTTCATAGCCATCAAATTGGATCAAGTAGCTTAGCTAGGCGACAATATCCGCCTATCTTTGCTCAGAGCTCAGTTTGTACATTACAGTCAGTTCATTTCTCAAACCACTTTCGTTAGTGAGAGCGACATTACAGCGATTTTCCGTAGAACACTGCATTTTCAGAAGCGGTGAACCATCATTGCCGCTGACGTTGGTGCTCAGAGAAGACGGACAACCACGCGATGGTGGCGAAGATTCCATCAGAAATAATCACGCTCGCCAAATTTCGTCGAACGTTTGGTGTTTCACGAAACGAGAATAAAAGGTTGGCAATATCAAGAAACTTTTCCCGCAGTTTTGCTAAGGATATTCACAATGTTACTCTCTTAGTGTAAATCTGTTTCCAGTCATCCAATCTGCTGTCATTTGATTTTATACTAACTAAAATTTTGTTCTCTGCACTCCTTGTAATCATTCAAAGTCCTAAATGCCAAATTTTGACATAAGTGAGGGTGAAATTTGGCGAAGTTTGTGATTTGAAGAAAATTTTTCGCCAGCGAGATTACGGTTATTTAGGTTTTTATTCAAGAGCACTTGCGAAGATGACTCTGCACCGTTCCAGTGGAGTCTTATCACTGACGACAACGCCGTGCTACCGATCTTCGATGGCAAAATTACTGCCGAATGTCGACATATTTTTGAGGCGGATTAACTTTAAGATCTCTTTACTGAATTTTTTATTAGCATTTGAATCGAGATATGTTCCTGTGGGCGATAATTATTAGGAATCTGTCCGAATTGTGTATGTAATCAGTCTCTTTCGGGTGCTAAGTAAGGAAATATGACATTTGAAGAATTAGTTGCCTATTTTTTTGTTATCCATCAAATTTATTCACCTCTAAGAGCAATATCAATCACACTTTTGCAGGGTTATCAGTGGTTCACTTATTCTTCTTTCTTACTTTTCTTCTGATGTATAACATTAGTTGAGCTCCTCGCTCGGTGTTCGTAGAACAAGAGTTTGCGACATTTGCCATTACTTCATGCTCCACCTGTGTTTGATGACTCAATGCAAAGTTGATTCCTATTTGTATAAAGAGATAATTTTGACCTAAAAGGTGCTGCTATGTTTTTATTTTTTTTAGTCTTTGTGAAAATCTAAGTGGTGGGCAGCAAACTATTATAGGATTTGATACTATGAGAAATTTGACAGAGTAGATATATAGGCACATTCGTGCCCATGTGGGTTCATTTCGACTCATCGTTGCTTAAAATAACTTTTATCGTCTTCATTTCCTATCTAATATATAGCGTGCGTGCCTGGTCTGTATCTGCTCGGATCAAATAACTCTCTTTATTCCTGTTTGAATTTTGTTCAGGTCGTTATTTAGAATCACAATTTCAACGTTTTCACTTACTGCCAAATTTGTATTTTTGATGGCAGATCAAAATTCAAAGTATAACCTTAAGATTACCAGAAGAAATGTCGGTTCTTTCTGATTATAAGGGAACAAATGGAAAACCTTGCTCATTCCTTGGGGAAGAACTTTTCATAGAAGTGCTAGGAACCATTCGAAAGCTGGGACTTGAGGATATCGCCCATCTCCTCGGTTTTTTAAAACACTTTTTCATAACGTTGTAGCATCCAGATCAAAGATTATGGTTCACATTCTCCCTTCGCCTTCATTTTTATCACGCTCATGATTCGCTGAAAGCCGAGAAACATGCTGAGTTGTAGAGAAATTTCCGCAGTATCTTAGTCAATTGCTTTATCTTGAGTTTATTTCAAAGCGGCGGATAAATTCCCATTTGAATAACAAAGTATCAATTGTCCCGCCTCGTCCTGCCCTGCCACACCCCCTGCTACGGTCTTTGCCTCGTCGAGTAGCCTGTAAACAACGTTACAAAAAATTAATAACTCGATCCTATTTTATCTGCTAAACCGCATTTCCAGAAAATAAGCACATCGCTAGAATCACAAGACATTACACTATCAGATGAATACTAATTGTTTAAAGAATGAGCTCTATGCGACAGGTCTAGAGCACAAATCAAAGACCAGAGATGATCGAAAGATTGAAAGAGTTTTTTAAAATACAAACACATTGTTGAGTTCTTTGAAGCTTGTGCTATAGTTTGACTACTAGCACTCTGAGGAAAGCGTTTTATACAGAGAAATAAAAGCGAGATAAGTGGAAGAAAAAACACGTGATTTTATGAAACATGATGTTATATTGAATGTTACAAGGTTATAAAAAGGTGTTATGAAAGGCGAAGTGGGCGAAAGCTACAAGTGTCAGCTTTTGAATGCTTCTCAAAACTCCTATGAAAACTTCTCTCCTGCGAATGAGATCGGTTTTTCCTTTGTTTCCTTTCAAACAGAAAGAATCGTAAAGTCATAGTGATGGTTAACCGCTTGAGGACCACAGGACCCAGAAGGCGTGCCTGGTCCACCCCTGGCCCGTCCCATCAATCACTCTGTCCTTTGGTAGATGATCATAATAGTGAATGGGACGATAGTGGTAATGATGGTGGTGATAGTGATGACTGTGATAGTGGAGATAGTGATAGTGATCATAATGATAGCGATGATAGTGATAGTGATCACAGTGGTAGTGATGATAGTGATAATGATATTAGTGATAGTGGTGGAAATAATAGTGATGATAATGATCGCAATGATGACTATCATTATCATTATCATCATTATTATCATTATCATCAACAGTTTTATCATTATCGTTATCATTATTATCATTATTGTTATTATTATCACCATCATCTTTATCACTGTTATCGTGATAATGAAAATGATAATGAAAATAATGATGATAATGTTAACTACCATTATCACTAACACTGTCACTATCATTATCACTATCACCATCACCATTATCACTACCACTATCATTTTCACTATCACTATCATTATCACTATCACCATCACTATCACTACCGCCACTACCGTTATGATCACTATCACTATGATCACTATCGATATCATTATTATAGCTATGATCTATCACTCACATAAGTATCTATTGCCATACCAATCCATTTCTGGAGCACTGTTCTAGGTCACTCTCCAGAGTCCTGTTATCTGTTCCACTGTAATGTGATCGTATACGTAATTTTGTATAATGTCTGCTAAAAAATGTACCCGGTACTATCCTATATTATACTACACCAATCTATCGCATCATACCGCCAACCCTTCTCAAGGTAGCTTTCACCCTTAGATTGCTGCTCATCATACCTAACACACTGGTGGTTCAGTGGTAGAATGCTCGCCTGCCACGTAGGCGACCAAGGTTCGATTACCGGCCAATGCACCAGATTGTATTGATAGGCTGAACGTGAAGCAAGAAAGCAAGGAGATGAGTTGGATGCTGGAGACTTCAAAGAGGCATCTGAGGAGAATAAACAACTGTGATAGCTTGAGCTTTAGCCTATCACTACAATCTCGTGCATTTGCCGGGAATCGAACCCGCGTCGTCCACGTGGCACGGAACCACGAATGCTCAACATATGATGAGCAACAATGAGTTATGAGAGTGAAAGCTACTCTGAGAAGGGTTGGTGGTATGATGCGATATGTGTATAGGATAAGGTACGATAGTACCAACTATATCCTTAAGTGGGCACTACATGAATTTATGTATGAGATCACATTACAGTGGAACGGATAACAGGACTTTGGAGAGTAACCTAGAGCAGTGCTCAAGAAATGGATTAATGTGGCGATAGAGGCTCATGTGAATTATCCACTGAGAGAGCTTGACATCGGTCTGGTTTGGGCATATCGAAGCATAGGTGAGCATAAGATGAAGCAAGAGAGCAAGCAGTGAGAAGAGAGCAGTCAGTCATTCGCCATCCCAAGACACTGACGGGTGCTATAATTCGTTGCCCGATTATTTTGATTGCCTAGAATTGATAATCAGACAGTGAGTCATAGCACCCGTTAATGTCTTTAGATGGCTGGTTTTTCGACTTGCAGCTGGTGGCCGAACTGTGTTTATCAATCAGATACAGGCGAACACCTGCAGACGACGGGCGCATAGTCACGCCTATCTCAGTAGTTTATTCGCTTTAGATGCATCTTCGAAGTCTCCAGCATCCAATCTCATTGCCTTGCTCTCTTGCTTGAGCTTCAACCTATCATTACAACATTCGAGTCTTGAGACATTTCCACGAGATCTATCCGCTAATTTAGAAGTGTTGAGTGTACGAAAGTGACAGTCGATTATTGTCTTTTTCAACATATAGTAACGCGACTTTCGAGGGCCTGATTGGATCGCTCGTGGGCCTAGTGCAGTCAGTGGAATCTATGCTACGATATTACTTATAATATGGCTTTTTACTGGGGTTTGGAGATATTTGATATGACAAGTAAAGTGGCTAGAGGGATTTTGAGAAATCCAACCGTGCTTGGACATACGGGATAGTGCGAAGCCGAGGCGTTATTACGATATTCATATGTTGATCAGATGTCGCGAAGTTTTAGATAAACTGATGTTACTCGAGACTTGCAGACGCGTTGATGTACAGTTCGAGGCTTGCGAAAGATTTGCACGGCTATACTACCTTGTCGTAATGAAAGACCATGTGCAATCTTAGTCCAAATTTATCTTTTTTATATAGTTCACAACACTTAGATTCATTCATCAATTGCTGCATTAATTCCATTCATTATTACCATCACGTGTTTTTTTACTCATTTTATCTTCCTTTCATACTTTGATTTATACCTTTTCTCATCGTCTTCTTTGATGAAAGCACAAAAAAACTTCTCTGTGGAGATAAAACACTGAACTGGTATAATGTTGGATCCTACCAGATCATCGTACAGGCTAAATTTGTATTCAATCATTTTTACGAGGTTTGATAAAGTCAGTTTCAAGGCACGGCGCAGCGAAATGAATTCGTCTGTAAAACATTTCTTTTGAATCTTTCTGTGAAGAGAGCTGTACTCATCTATAGTATTACATTCCGTTAGGTATGCCACGATTGATTACAAAAAGCATGCTGAAAAGCTTTTTACGGCAAAATAAACCGCAATGAATTCATTTTGAACTTTGTATATTTTGTATCCATTGATATGAGAGATCGTCGAGTTGCCTCTACTGTCAAATGACGATTTTCCTACCAACGTTCCAGACCATTAGCTGCTTGTTAAGCTCAAACTTGAGCATTCCATTCCCTTTTCGACACTGGTAAATCTGCATTGTAATCGCAGTGATCTGTGTACGACAATTTATCACAAGGAAATCAGTCGAGACTCTTTTCACTTGACTTTTGATTTATATAAGTGCTCTTGAATCAATTTAGAAATCAAAATGATTAGCTCGCTTGCATTCGAATTAAGTATAACTATCGTGGCGTTTCAGTTTTCCATTGCAATCCAAATGGACGTTTAGAATAGACAAAGTCCGTGGCAATATGATGTGACGCCGTCGAACGGTCACGTTTACTTGCGCTCACTGTTGTTTTCCCGCAGGAACTTAACTCTTATCAATGCTGGATAGACGGGCAGAAGCTGCACCTTCTATACGTATCGTAGTCTTTATATGACCACTATCACAATGAAGGCAAGTATAGTCATACTTAATTTCTTCACAGATCTAACCACCTTGCACTGTTGCTTTTCGCTGGTGTCATCTAAAGAGCAATCTCTTGCACCATCTGTTCGATTGTCCCATACTAATCTATGTACACATGCATTTACCGTGACCATACAGACTTCTCCAGCGTACCTAACAAAGTCAGGTACGGATATATTCAAGCATATTGTATCGAAACTGTCTAGCACTTATTGTGAAATGCTCAAATATAAATATAAATGTAAACATGAGTAGGTGTGCACATACTCCGAAATCGTTAGCGAGCTATGTCAAAAGTACGTGTCCAATTTTCCATCTATATAAGAACAGAAGTAGAGCGTTGCCCAGTGTATGAAAACAGAGCTCGTCATCACGTTTTCCTTTTGGGGATATTCATTGTATCAGACATGAAGGATTTTTTCTAGTGAAAAGTAACCCTAATCGATATCGATAAGCACATAACATTGGCAAACAATGTTAACATGCTCTTATCTTATTGACCTTGGCTGGGCTGAAAGAATACTTCCGATTCCTTTGCAAATGTGTAATGATCGCTCTCAGTATCTCTCATGTAGTAATTTAGTATCCCAAACCAGTCTACTCAGCGACCTGACTTCATTATTAGAATGACCACTGCTGGTAATGACATTGGCTTTCTTCTTATGAATGACCGATTTTGTAAGCTAAGTTTTGAATACGCTACAGTTATCCTATATGATATTTGAGAACCCTTTTTGAGAAGGGAGCTGTGCTTCTGACTCGAAAACGGGTATTATTTTATATGTCGTCCCAACATGCCTGTCATTCGCTGTGTTGAGTTTTGAAATCATAAGAATTTTCTTTGTCTGCACTTCGTTCTACCAAATTAAACTACCCTAAAGTTCCAGATACTAGAGTTTAACTTCTGCAGAAACGACGGACAAGCACGTGCGCTTTTCGGCAATGAAATATTTTTTCGAACTTCTAACCATTTTCTCAAGAATAATAACAAATGAATATTAGTGAAATTTACTAGTACTACTATTTTTTATATTAGTAAAATTACTGAAATTTTTAGCAAGTGCTATGTTTCAACACAGACTGCTCTTATCTGTGGAATTTTATTGTGATTAAAGTAATCAGTGGTACTTTTACCAAGAGCAGTCAAAAGGCTTGATGTTTGAAAAGCAGGCGTGGTACCAGATGTTCCTTCGAAGCCTAAACAACGTATCGTGAACCACTTTGGAATCGTTCGGAAAAACATGACCCACATAGAAGGCAACCACGCTTGTATCTCGCAGATTTTTTTGTACGGCATCAGACACCTTCTGATATTGTTAGGAGCATTACGGACATTGCAACAATTTTTTATTTATATAATCCACAATTGCTACCTACTGGGTGGATTCTAGCACTAATTGAATTCGACTCCTTTCCTCACATTTATCCTTTACAAATTCAACAAATATTTTACGGATTTCGTATTCCCTACGAATGTCGTTGAATGTTGGCCAAGGCAATTCTTCTTTCATTCTTGGAGTAGCCGAGTCAATGCGTTCTTAGAAGTTCATCTGACTCACTGCAAGAGTGTTGGGGGAGACGATCTTATCAGCCCTTTGCTTATCACCTTGCTTCCTGATATCACATCACTCTGTGGAGTGTTTAGTGACATCACTTTTGGACATAAAGAACGTTTTGTTTTCAAAACAGATCGCGTGAAACTGAAAAATTCGCAGTGAAAATTAAGTCGTCAAGCTAGCACCCAAACAGTAATCAACAGCACCATTTCTACTCAAGATCAAGTTATGGTTAAGCCTTGCACAATGCATTGGGCACGTTTTTGAAACAAGCTCATATTTAGTTATAAATACCCTTGTCGAGCAACTCATACTCAAATAGGCACTGTCAACTAAGTCATGCGACTCGATTGAATTTCAGTTTTCACTTCTCAGATTGTTCCGTTTCGGCGAAAATTTCTGAATGGTCACAAGATAGCGGCAATACCAAAGCATTTTCTGATCGCCATCGCAAGCCTTCCGCGAACTTCTGAGCAGTGTGGAGATTTGCCAATATTTGAGTTACGTCTCTTATAAAGCAAAAACTTTAGTTTTTATTCACAGAGATTTGCAATGTTGAACTTTTTTACTCTTATTCGATCTACAATTGCTGGGATAGGCCTTCGCGGTACATCGATGTTCGGCACCTTCAAACACTTATTGACCGCCTTCATATGCTTCACGGTGCGGATCTTGGTACTTCTAGCATTCAAAAGTATCGTAGAATACTGATTGAGCGAGCCTCCTTGAAATCTCGAGGATAGCCTGGCTGTGGCGAATCATTTGGCGTTGTTGTTCACTGCTGGGGGTGGTTGGGGGGTGGGGCTCGGCTCCACGCGCGCCGCAACGAGCATCACAACCACTCGGCTACGCCCCCTCTCCCCTTGTTCGACACCAAGGAACGAAAGACTCGCCAGAATGTGGGATTAGACAAGAAAGAGATGAGGAAGGACATTTCACGCACAGTAGCGTACAAGAAGTCAAGGTGTCGTGTTAGAAGAGCTCTGATACTGGTGGAATGTGAGGGAATTTACTTAAAACTTCTGTTCGCTACGAGAGTGTCTGCTCCTGACAATTTTTTAAACAGCCTTAAAAGCCTGTTTCCATTTTCCACTTTAGCACTTTGTTTGATCCATCTTCGCAGTATTTTTTCACTATGCTGATGACAGTACTTCTGATATTCAATTCGTTTTTTCGTCTTTTACTTCAACATCATAGAACACTCGTTGAGCGAGTCCTCTTGCAATCTAAAGGATAGCCTGGCTGTGGCGTTCCACATGGCGTTGTCGTTGACTGCCGGAGAGAGTTCGGGGGTGGAGCTCGGCTCTACGCGCGACGCGATGAGCATCACAACCACTTGGCCACAGCGCCCTCATGTCTCCCACATAGAGAAGCGGAAAACCGTTTCATTTTCCTTTTTGCGAGCATTCAGCACCTTTTCACTAAAATATGTACGTGCAATTTATTTCTAATGAACATACCAAATCAGGTAGCTCCGAGTAAAACATAAAACGTAGATAGCCCCAAATAACAACATTCTCAAGCCCCAAAGTCCACCAGTCATGGAGGCTAACGTGAGAACAACAAGAGCTTTTAAGGGATGGGGATAAAAGCCTGTGAGCCAATGGCTTAATCAACAGCTGCGGATTCACGGATAAAGATAAAGGATAAAGCTCTCGGTGTTGATCAACCCCTGGGGGATTGCGCTCTGCACTCGTCTTCAATTTTTTAGACTTCGTTTGAACTGATTGAATGCGTGCAGATCTGTCCTTTCCAATGACTCGTTGTGGCCTGCCGCTGTATCGAATCAGTGCTGCTTATCCTCCCTGAGGAGTCTGAGACTACTCTCATACCAAATCACCGACCCCACACGGGCTAGTGAGCCACGAGTGCACTGACCTCGTGTGCGACGCGGGGCACCCCTAACCACTGTGCGATGTGCGCGCATCCACGTGCACTCGATACAAAGTAATGGCATATATTCGTCCCGTGGAACGGAAAATTTCCCCCACTAAGGCCCATCAAGTATGCGCTCTTTTTGGGATGGTGCACAAGTAACTGCGGTTTACACACTGTGGAAATTGGAATAAAAAAAAAATAGGTAAAAACAGAACTAGTCGAAGAACCGCAAGCATCTCCATCCTAACCCAGAAGCAGCACGTTCCCCTTCTTCCTTGGCACAGCGCCAAGACAATCGTTACAGGACCACCAGCCATGCCTTTGCAATGTCGCTTTGAATTTTATGGGCCAGCGAGTCCCGAGAACTGTGTGTCCGGCCCCTTATTTCTTACCTGACGTGGGAGTTTTTCCGGGTTTGAAGTGCTCATGACCAGGGTTTGACATTTAAAACGGGTTTTCTGATTTGGAAATGTCGATTTTAGAGTCCTTTTTCATGAACCTCGCGATTATTTTTATTAATAATAATTTTAGTGAGTAATCTTTATAGTAATCAATATTCGAGTGAGAAATCAGTGGTGTTTGGCGAGGCGTGAGTGAAGAGAATGCTGTCCTCATTGCGTTTCACACGAAGCACCCTATTCAGACCGTCTACCCTCCGAGGTTCGCAGTTGATTTCCGTAGTGATCTATCGTCTTACTTTCTTTTAAATTCTCCAGACAGCAGCTCCACTGTAGTGCCTTGTTACGATGATCTTTATGATCTCGTTTGATTTATAACTCTGATTCTGGCGTTAAATTTGATTGGTTGTAACTCCAGAGAGCGCGAAAAACTTCCGACTTATTTCCTCGAATCAGCGAAATTCGTGCAAAATTTTTGCGTCAGACAGGACTCGAACCCGTTGTTCACCCTTTGCGGGAACGCGGGTGCTCTGACCTGTTGCGCTTCCAACGTCTCTTTTCCTACCACTCTTTCAACGCTACAGCGCTTCAACATATATGTACATATATATATATATATATATACATATATATATACAAATATATATATATACATATATATATATAGATATATATATATATATATATTGTAACATCACGCTACCTGTAAAAGCGATTAGATAAAGAAGAAACGATTCTTGTAGATCGCATACATATTTTGGGGATCGTTTTGTCTTTCAAATTACTATTTTTCCCAGTTTCTTTTTTTTTTTGGGGGGGGGGGGGGGAGGGGAGAGGAGGGAGAAGGGGTTTCTCTTACAAACCGGGCTCAATTTCCCTTCACAGGTTCGTTACCAAAAGCAGTAAGGAGGATCCCTTCCAACCGTCCGCTCTTGATCTACTATTACTTTTGGCTTACTTGTTTACACGTTACCAGCAGCGCTTCATGAACCATTGAAAGCTTCTCGATCCTTAGCGCCTTGAAATTCTTCCACCCGGGGTTGATTAGACGCAGACCCATATAATCGGGGGTTTTTAGACTTCAACCCCTCTATTCCCCAACCTTTCTCCAGAATTTTCTGATTGTTAAAAGTTCTCTATTGATTATTTCTTTTTTCTGTTTAGCACTACTTGTTCAGCAGCCAACACTATGCTTGCCACGAATAGGACTAGCCGATTGCACAGTGACTGGTGCGCAGTGCTTTGCTTTTTCTCTTTATCTAAGGCTTTTCATCGTATATTCTAATCCAAGTGAATTAAGTGCATTTTAGCACTGACATTATGTCATAAATATACACCTAAAAGTATTGAGTGGCTTGGAGAAATCCTACCTTAGGCGGGATTTGAACCCGCGTTCCAGTAGTGTCGGGAGCGCGTGCTACCACTACACCACAGATGCCAGCGCGCTTTGTTCGGTATATCCTATGGTGGCTATCAGCAAGCGACAGTAACGGGTTGATCTCGTAAGCGCATATCAGCATGAGGCCCGATTATATGAGTGAAACGTTCTGCCTCGGTACGAGCGTAACGCGGGTTTAACTCCCGCCCATAGTAAATTTTTTGTATGCCACTCAATGCCCTTAGATGTATATTTCAATGTTTCACGACTCTTATCTAGTGTCTATTCGTTTTCCATAGCCTATAGGGTGTGACGTGATAATGCAACCACAAGAATGTTGCCGATATCTTATCTAAAACCTTATCGTAATCAGTTCCAATCACTTGCCGACCTATCAGTTCCGCTGATTTTGTGATCATTCGGTGATTGTCGATCTCGCAAACTGGCCACTGCTCAGCTTTCAGAAGTTGCTCGATCGCCGCTGAGCCAAGCGCAAATCGCCGGTGCTTCGAAGATGGTCTCGTGTCCAGCGCCCGCGCCCAAAGAGAAATATGAACGCCTACCGAATTTCGCCACCCCGGAGCACTACGAGCTGAAAATCGTCCCCGATATGACAGCGTATGTTTCTTCTTCAATTATGTAATAATGTAGAGTGATATACAGAGCTTCGTACCTTGCGGTCGGGAGTTGAACCCGCGTCTCTCCCGATCGCGGGAACGCGTGTTCACCACTGCACTTCCGGGCTTCTTGTTCTACGATTTACGATTACAAGCTAAGTCTTATGTTGCTCGGAAGCGAATTGAGCTGAAAGGTCACAAAGAATCTGCTTTCTTTTTTTTTTTACCTTTTGCAGTTTTCTTGATTTTCTTCTCAAGGGGGTATTATAGTTCTTCAAGGAACTTGAAAGCGGCATCACCCAAGGGCGGGGGGATGGGGTCCAGCACCTTTCATTTTTATGGAAGTTGCATGTTTGAGAAGGTTCTCTTGACGGGATACCACACAGCCTCACAGAACGTTTCCAGATCTTCTCTTCAAGCAATCACCATTCGTTATGAATTAGAAGTGCTCTTGACACATTCTCGAGTTAGAATAAGATTTTCAAAACAAAACCAAAGATCTCGAGTTTTTGAAAGATAATTTTTCGCCTAGTTCAGGGCTCGTTCACTAAACAGCTGCTGAGCTTCGTTCATTAGTATGAAACTGTTTAGAATCCAGTGAAGCCACCAAGCGAGGCAATCTATACATTATCGAAGAAAGAGTGGGAGGTAGCAGAGCCGTGGGCCTTAATAGTGTAGTGGTTGGCGCGCTTCAGGTCATAGGTGGAACAGGTGTTCACATCCTGCCTTAACTCATATAATTTAACATCATAACACTACTGTCAAAGCGATAAAGCAAAGAGTACTGTTATAGATTGTGTGCAACCACACGCTGTTTAGCATGAATTTAGCTGCCCAGTTGTGACCATTTAGGTTTTCGTTCACTGGAAGCCTCAAGCTTACAATTCGCATATTGTCGACAACGAATGTCTTGAAGCTTCATATGATGTCGATAAAAATCGACTCGGCAAAAGTGACACTTTTGGATGGCACGGGTGAGTCAGCCGAAAATATATAAGTATTTCATGATAAGGAGCCCCTGTGGCGCAGTGGTTATAAGTGTCAGGCGCACGAACATGGTCGATCAATCGATGGTCGTTCGGTTCGATCTTGCGCTATATCACTAACCTTTGCATCCCTCCGGGGTTGGTGAATCGGTACTAGACTCGTCTGTGAGAATCGCAGCACTGACTTTGATACATTGGTAGGCTAGCGCGAATCATTGTAATGGTCAGATGTGCAGTCAGTCACATCAAGCAGCAAGCAATGCTAGGTGAAGGATAAAGTGTTGCGAATCCGTGAGAAATTGCTCAACGCCGAGACCTCCATCCTTCATCATTTCAAAGAGCGTGTGTGGTGCAGTCGTTAGAGGTGCCATGCGCACACACATCGTCGACCAATCGATGTTCGTTGGTTCTATCCCGCGTTCTGAGCTCACCAAGCCATCCCTCCGGCATTGGTGTATTGGTACCAGACTCGTCCAGGAGGATAGTAGCACCGTCATGATACATTAGTAGGCCATCGCGATCCATGCTTAAAGGGCATCTAAAGCATTCAATCACCTCAAACGATGCTGGATGAAGAATGTATGGTGTATCTCCTAGGTATAGATCAACACCGAAAGCTTTATTCTTTTTCATGACCGGTGTCATTTTATACATATGGTCTTACACCACTTTATTTCAGTACTGGATGGCTTAATTCATGTTTATGACTCCAAATTCAACATCGCCACTATAGAACTCGGCACTGCTGTCATACCGCAGACGGTATTTACGATAAATTTCGCTTATTTCAGATGCTTATACCCATATGAACTATCATATAGAAGTTTCAACAGACGTTCTTATGATTAACACTCTTTTAGGTTGTGTTATCTCTGGAATATACAGGTGAGATCAACGACAAGATGCGTGGATTTTATAGAAGTTCGTACAAAGACGATGAAAATCGAGAAAAGTTTCTCGCTTCCACCCAGTTCGAGGTCAGTTCAATGTCCAATATTTGCGATTCCGTATTTCCCTTCAAAGAACAGGTCTAAACGTTAATCAATCCCTGAGAGGTCCGTCGTGCAATCAACTTCATCAAACATCGTTTGAGGTGACTGAAGGCTCATCTGACCTTCACAGTGACTCTCGATTGTCTTGCAATCTATCGGCTCGGAGCTGCTAACTGCGTGGACAAGTTTGGTGTTAATTCATTGTCCCACATTGGTGGAGGGCTTGGTTAGCCTTGAGCGCAGGACCGAACTTTGGACCATCGATTCGTCGACCACGTGTCTCGTAGGGCACCTCTAATCATTGCACCACACTTGTCCTTATTTCCACTTGAAAACATGCATTTGCAGTTTTTGATTTCGAACATTTTACACATTTGAGTTCATTTGCAGTCCACTTACGCTCGATATGCATTTCCTTGCTTCGACGAGCCCATCTATAAGGCGACGTTTGATGTTTCGCTAGTCGTCGATCCTGGAATGACTGCGATATCCAATATGGTAAACGACATAACTCTGTATGACTTTTGAAAATGTTCATTATCGTGTAGCTTTATGGATATAGTGCAATTTTTCTAGCCTGTAGTAGCCACTGCACCTTGTGACTATCACGGCTCGAAGAAGGTTTTGGTGAAATTCGACCGAACCCCTCTAATGTCAACCTACTTGGTGGCATTCGTTGTTGGCGAACTTGACTACATTCAGGTAAGTCCGATCTTTAACATCGATTTTTGCAGTCTGTCAATCTTAACTATGGTTTGTAGACTTCTTCAAAATACGGCACTATCATACGAGTGTATACGGTTCCTGGCAAAAGATGTCAGGGCACTTATTCTCTCGATTTGGCAGCAAAGTTGGTAACTGCAATGTCAATTGGACTTCTATTACATACTTTAAAAATTTCTTCCTATTTAGAGCCATAGACTGGTACACTGATTGGTTCGGCATAGAAAATCCACTGCCAAAATGTGATCTTGTCGCCATTCCTGACTTCAGCATGGGTTAGAGATTAGATCTGAACTTTATAATATGCTCAGACAGTTTGCTTTTCAGTCTGACATGCCTATGATTTAACCTTTAATTCTTTACGAACGCTTGATCGTCGATTTTCGCAGACGGTGCGCGATTTTCGTTATTTAGTAAGAATTTTGTGAATCTATTTAAAAGAAATTGGCTTGTACTATTTTGATATTCTATAATCTCTAGATATCCATATGCTTTTTGTGCGTATAAAAATCTTATGTGCGAAGAGAACTTCAAATGTGAAACGTAATTTTTTTTTGCTCTTTAGTGCATCAAAAAGTTCTTTCTGGAAGCCAAGCACATTACTGAAATCACCGAGACTTACGCACTTGAATGACTACGAAAATTCTACCAAAAAAGCTCTGACTAGCGAAAAAGACCGGTAAAATGTCGTACAACGAAAACGATGCACGCCGCTTGCAAAAGTTCGATTTAGCACGTTGAGCACGGCAGACCTACAGCGCTAGCCCCACCCTGTCGCGGCGCGCGGCGGCTTGACCGCGAGCAACCTGCAGTGTCGAGTCCCTCGTGCTAACACCAAGTAATCCAGTGAAGCGTCGTGGTAGAGGATCGAACCAGCAACCTTCATCCCGATGGGCGCACCACGAGGCACTCCTCACTACGGGCTGCTCGCCGCCGAGCCGTCGCCGCGCGACGAGAGGGTGGCGTTATGGGTCCGTTGTCCCCATTGTGTTAGACAACCATAGATCTTTTTTAGTGACGTGAATGTTCACATTGTCCTAGTCCTACGGTGCAGTGAATTTATTGTCGTTCTATAGGTGCAATGGAGAACTGGGGATTGGTGACATATCGAGAGGTAGCCCTTCTCATCGATCCATCGAAGTCTTCAACACGACAGAAATCCCATGTAGCTTTAGTTGTTGCCCATGAACTTGCTCATTTCTGGTTCGGCAATCTTGTAACAATGGTAATCCCTCATTTTCCTATTTCTTGCCTTCGAAATTCGTTCAGTGATCAATAATACACCACAGTAGTCATTTCTACTTCAGAAATGGTGGACTGATCTCTGGTTGAAGGAAGGATTTGCGTCATTCATGGAATATCTCTTAGTGGCTCATTTGTGCCCAGAATTCAAAATATGGGAACACTTTGTCAATGACGAATTGGCTCAGGGTTTCAATCTGGATGCTTTACGAAACAGCCATCCTATCGAGGTGGATGACAACGTTTGTGGTTTTATATTCTGATAGGTGTTTTTATTCACTGTTTTCTAGGTGGAAATTGAGAATCCTTGTGAATTGGAGGAAATTTACGATAGAATTACATATTCGAAGTCTAATGCCATCAACCGAATGTTGTTCCATTACCTTGGCGAACCAACCTTTCAAGCCGGCTTGCGACTCTATCTGAAAAAATTCCAGTATGATAATGCTGTCACTTTGGACTTGTGGGATGCTCTGCAAGAAGCTTCTGGACAGGTAGAGTTTGTTTTAGAGTCCTATTAACTAGTAAGTTTCTTTAAAGCTCCATAGATCTCTTTAGATCGATGTGAATCGTCTAATTTTTGGTAATAATTGAAATTTATTCTCCAATATTACTCAGGATGTGGCAAAAATGATGTCCGGTTGGACGAAACACAATGGGTTATCCTGTAATTACCGTGAAGGAACGTCAACAGGGAACGAGTAGGATTCTTAGCCTCTCTCAAAGGCGATTTATTGCCGATGGTGGTGAAGATTTCGCAAATTCGCTGTGGCAGGTTAGTAGTTGACCATTCAAAATCTACTGCTAGGTCTAGCGGTGGAGCAGTTTCCCGAGAGCGTATTATATTGCTTTCTTTAACTAAAGTTTTCGTTATATTTCTGAAAATGGGTGGCATTTGCTAGAAGGTCGAAAAAGTTGGGGTTTCATATATCTAAGAATATGGAGTGGTACGCAAAAAGTTCGATCCGAGGCCAGAGCCGAACCCGCTCTAACCCTCACCGGCCGGGGACGATAAGTTAAAGATTTCGAATGGATCATACATATAGTAAAAAACTGTCAAATCAGCTGGTTCTAGTGCCGGGCATTTGCTTACCCAACAAATCTTCAAAAATATGGAATTTAGAGATCCATCTCAATGACTGTGCTTAGATCCTGCTATAAACTTCTAATATAATCTTTTAAAATGTTCAGAGCCTTACCGAGATTGTTGCGTTCGAGTCATACCTATGTTTCGGAGGTGCCGCCCGCTTCATTAGTGGCCCACGCCCACATTAAACCCTACTTTTTAGCAAGAATAGGAGGATGTTGTTCATAATAATAGCACATGGAATGTCATATAAGGGAGCGCATGTGGCGCAGTGGTTAGAGGTGCCGTGCGTCGCACACGTCGTGACCGTGACCTCGTGCGTCGCGAGGTTAATGGTTCGATCTCGCGCTCATGGCTCACCAAGCCATCCATCCCTCCGGGGTCGGTAATTTGGTACCAGGCTGTTCTCAGGCTTGTCTGGGAGGATAAGCAGCACTGACTTGATTCAGCGGGAGGCCACCGCGAGTCATTGTAAAGGCCAGAAATGCATTCAATCACTTTTAACGAAGATAGAAATTGAAGACGAATGCGTGGCACATGCTCAGGGATTGATTAACCCAGAGAGCTTTATCCTTTATCCTTCAATGTCATATAATGCCCATCGACTGAAAGGAGCTGTGTTGACACTACTATGTACTGTCACCTTAAACGACGTCTTTTATCCCTTCGATAATAGGGTTCAATGTGGAGCGTGGGCCACTCTTGAAGCGGGCGACCCCGCCTAAACGTACTTGTGGCTCTAACGTAACAGCCTCGGTAAGGCTTCGAACATTCCAAAAGACCAAATTGAATAAGGAATTCATACAGTCAGAGTTTTACCTTATCGCTCGAATGCCCGGTCCAGTTCTCGTGCTTTAGTCTGCACGAATTTATCTATTAGTGGTATAAATGTGCTCAATGCCCACAACTGTAACTTTGCAATAGCATATCAACTGTGTGATCTTTCTAATCGGGTAATATTTGATTCAAAAGGTATTATAAGGTGCCCATAAACGTGTGTGTTGGTTCAAATCCTGCTGAAATAGTTGGAAAATTCCTCATGGTTGACCGTGAGCAAGAGATCGAGGTGCCAAATGTTGCCGAAGGAGAATGGGTGAAGGTATAGTTTTGAGCACTTTACTAGTATTTTGTGCTGTCTTACATGACGGTTGTTTGTATATAATTTTTATATGCAGTTGAATGCTGGAGCCACAGGTTTCTATCGCGTCGAGCACAGTTCAGACATGATAAAAGCAATGATTCCCGATATGTCAAGCGGAAAAATGCTTCTTCTTGATCGTTTCTCGATAGTAAATGATCTGTTTGCCCTTGTGAGTTTTGTGAACATTTTGCCTCATGATATTTCTTGGCAATCGGACATCAAGCTTTTAGGTCCAAGCAGGACGTTCTCCTGGCGTCCGATTTCCTTTCAGTTCTGGCTGCTCTTCACGACGAGGAAGAGTATATTGTGTGGCAATCGTTGGCTGAAGGAATCGATAATATTTCAAATGTACTGAATTATGTGGATAGTAGCCCTATGTTGAAACGGTAGGGCACTTAAGTACTTCAAAGGACAGTCTAATCAAGTGCTGTCATGTCCAATATGTACTGTTTTAGTACTGTTCGGATAGAAAGTTTCAGGCCTTTGACGAGGTCTGACATGGCATCTCCAACGTATACATACGTTTTGGCGTTTTCGCACGCCTCATCAGTACCACATATCTCACGGCTTCCATTGTTACGTATGCTCCATAATAACCGTAAGCCATTCAATTGACAATCAATCACTCTATAACACAACATCGAATGATCTTTTCATTTGCCGTGGAGTGATATTTCTCCGGTGCTAAGTCCTAGTGATAGCGGAGGTGAACCAGTCGCAGGGCTTGTGATGATGATGAGGCGTACAAGAACGCTGAAACGTACGTGTACCGCTTGAGATACCATACTAGGTCTCTTGAAAGCCGTAAAAGATTCTATCAGACTATAATGAATTTTAGGCGAGGTCTTAAAATAGTTAGTTGGAAGGTATATTGTTTCAGCTTCAACTCTTTTGTCACAACTACTATAGCAAAGTTAGGTGCTCGACTTGGATGGGATTGTCATGATGGTGAAGGTAGGTCTTTTCAAATTGCTAGTTGTTCCAAAACACATTGAAGACGTGGAATTGTCTAGCAAATAGTTATTCTTCTCATCAACCAAAACACAAGGTAGTTCAAGCTTTAAAGAAGACGTGACCGCTGAAACATTCGTTTTAGAATCAAATTGTATTACAGTTGCCTTGTAATCTGGCTTACAAAGAAAAAAACTGTGATCTATTGAACAATTTCGAGGTTGATAGACAGTTGATAGACGATTTAAAAGTTCGACTCTCTCTAAACCTCGGTATTACTAATTGATAAATGAAAATCGAGGGAACTTATCTTGATTGAGCTGATGCGAGGTTGGTAAAGTAGTTGTAGTAGTAGGCTGACGTTTCGGCTATTAGTCCATTAATACTAAACACGTCTAGGCTCTGAAGAAGGTGGATCGCCGAAACGTCAGCCGTATCACTACTTCGACTACTTTATCAACTTCGTATCAGCTAATCAAATCAATAGACAGTCAGTTTTGGGAATGTCTAGCTGATATCTTTGAACCTTGCAGACTCTCAACGTGGAATTCTGAGAGCAGTGGTGCATGGACGTCTCATAAGAGCTGGTCACGATGAAACCATCGCTAAAGCGTCTGCGCTGTTTGCGGATCACGTAAAGTCAAAACGGCCATTGCATCCGGATCTTCGACTTTGTGTTTGTGTTTTTGCATTTGGTTTAGCTTCAATTTTTATGTTCATCGTTTTTTACAGGTTTTTACCAATGCAGTGCGCAACGGTGGTGAAGCAGCGTACGACCAATTGGTACATATCTATGAGACAGTAGGATTTCCGGAAGTCGAAAGAAACTGCATCACAGCACTTGCTCAGTCTCAGAATCCGAAGCAACTGCAGCGACTTTTCAAATACGCAATTGAAGATTTATGTCCTTTATGCCTCTTTTACTATTTTGTGGAGATTCATTTCGCTTTTAATAATCTCTTTTGAATAGCCAGTAGAGTTCCAATCACCTAAATTGATGCACTGTTTACTCAATTGTTAATTTTTAGGGCAAAGTTCGATCTCAAGACCATATGTTGCTTTTCTATGGTGCAAGTGTCAGCAGAGTAGGACAAGAATTCCTTTGGAACTACTTCAAGGAGAATATGCCCGAACTGGCAACAAAGTTTGGTGGTGTTGGATCGTGTCTTTTCCAGGTAATATGTTGTTTTTGGTACTATTCTTAATTCTGTTAGTAAGTGATCTACGTCATGACAGTGCAACCTCCTCAACCTCCAACGGTCGAATTTTCCAAATCTACTAAATCTGCTTGTCTCGTTAGACTTTTCGGTTCTTTTCCGTTAGATGACACGGAAAGAAGAAACGACCCCTTCCGCTGGATAACAACTTCCATAAGTGTGTAATTATTCGGAGGCTTAAATTTTTGGCCAGTGCGCTAACGTGACCATTTTTGAAAAGACTCTTTCGTAACGCTGTAAACTTTAAGACAAGGTTATGTTTTACAGCGGCCGCGCGTTCTCATTTTTACTTCGGTGAAAGCACGAAATATTAACGTGTAGAGGAAGTCTATTAGTATCATAGTCATATGTTATCTGGGGGTTTTTCAAGGCGGAGAAAGAAGTCCCTATTGAATTATATAAATTGCGCTCCATATGTGGGCGGCCTGAGCGCTATCAATCGGTCGCCGTGCTGAAACCACGGGCAGCCCCGTCTGCGCCCCTCCCCCAGCCCGTAGATTGGCGGAAAAACTAATGCCCGCTCATGTGGATCAAATCTATTTTTCTTGCTGCACTGCAGAGAAACAGTCTTTTCAGAAATAATGCATACCGTTAGAATCATTGAATCATACGCTATCGAACTGATACTAATAGTCTAGAGGAAGAGTTCTGTCCAGGGAGAAACATAGGCATGTGAAACACAAATGTTTTCCCTTTCGTGAAGCGTTGTTAAAAGACTTTTTGAAAATACAGCTGCGTAGCGCATTATCCAGAGATTTAAACTCTCCTATGACCACTAACTTGTATAAAAGCTCTTGCCGAGCAAAAGGGATCGTTGCTTCATCTCGTGCCGTCTGACGGAAAAGTGGCGACTTTTCTTGTGTGTAAAGAGTAATAATTTGGACATACGAGCCACAAATCCACTTCGTTTATTGCATTGTTTTTGCCCCCTCGGTGGATTCATAGATAGAGCATTTAATCTGCTTTTTAGCAGTGTTATGATGTTATAATATATTCTGCATGCCACTCAATACTTTAGGAGCACTTAGTGTTCAAATGAATCTGTACAAAATCAGTTAGACTCATAGATTTTGCGTTTTTGACGTATTGACAAACGGAGAGACAAATCAAAGTCAATAGTTGGTTAATTTCAGCGCTGCTTAAAACTAGCGATTGAACGCCAGTGCAGAGAAGAGTTTGCTCAAGAAGTTGAGGTAATCGTGACGTCCGTGGAACTTTCTTGCTCACTTAATCTTTTGACGTTTTCATTACAGAACTTCTTCTGCCACAATCTTAACTCAGAAGATCTCCAAATACTGGAACGTCCGATCAAGCAGGTGATGATTTCATTTTACATATCATCATTAGGAAGTCTTAATTGTGCAATTTCTTTTTTTTTTGGTCAAGAAAGCATGTGTATGTTCCATATTTTAAGGCAACGGAGTCTGTTCGACTAAACAAGTTTTTGCTTGAATCAAACATTACCGATGTGGATGGATTCCTTACAAGCCGGGGATTCTAATACATTATCCCGGCCAAAATTTTTCTTTACACATTTTTCTCTATTTTTTGCGTTGCAATGGGTATTGTGTTTGTCCTGCTGCCTATGTGATGTAATTATAGAATTAAGAATGAAGTGTTACTTTGATATTGTGTTTGCATTATTCATTTGATAAGGAATAGAACATTCATAGCTGTGAAAGAATGGGGCCGATGACACCGAAATTCCAATGACTCAACTGAGGTCATTGGTCGCCCGAGGTAGCTCACAGAGCTAGTGCAACGAATATTGCTTGTGAATCTCTAACAAATGACACATTTCTACCCGGTACGGGCCAATAGTGCCCATGAATGATTAGGGAGTCAGATATACCCAGTGGGTATAGAGTGAGGTGCAAAATTTTTGCGTCAGGTGAGACTCAAGCCTACATCTCACTCTATTTGGAGCACGACTTGTAACTCGTTGCACCACTGACGTCAGATTTGCCATAACTTTTTCTTACTACGCATTTGTCTGTTAGCGACCAACCGTCAACGGTATGGCATAAATA
This sequence comes from Parelaphostrongylus tenuis, assembly GCA_019055375.1. Classification (NCBI taxonomy): domain Eukaryota; kingdom Metazoa; phylum Nematoda; class Chromadorea; order Rhabditida; family Metastrongylidae; genus Parelaphostrongylus; species Parelaphostrongylus tenuis. The sequence goes on along the minus strand of JAHQIW010004255.1, from coordinate 16,101 downwards.
GTGACTTTCGACACCGTTGACGGTTGGTTGCTGACAGATATATGCGTTTTAGCGCAGACTAATGGCATAACGGGCATCGCACATCACTCTACATCGCTGAGTATATATATATATATATATATATATATATATATATATATATATATATATATATATATATATATATAATATATATATATATATATATATATATATATATATATATAGAGTGAGTTGTGGGCCACCACTCTTGCTACCCTGCAAGTCATCCATCTGTCGACGACCCAACCCACCTCCGCCTTTTTCTCATCAGTTATTTCTTTTTATTTTCTTCATTCCTTTTTGACAACCGAAGAATGGAACGACTGTCTTAGCAAAACAGTTCAGTTTCTCTTTTTCTGTGTTTCAAAGAAGATACACATTGAAATAAGTGAATATAGACATCGCGCTTCAAATCGAACGAAAAGTCGCACCGTACGCATTGTGTCAGTGAAGCCCCATCATCGAGAAAATAGAAATCTTACTTTAAACGGTTTCATTAAGACTTGTTCCTTTTGGAGGATGTTCTGAAGGTAAAACATAGAAAGCCAAAAGAGTGAGACCCTAATTTATGATCAAACTTCAGGATCCTTGAGTAAGTATATGAGTGGGCACTTACTAAACACCTAGTGATGGCAAACGCCGCAAGGTAGATGTTTCGCTTACAGGTTCATATGCTACCGTATGTCCGACTTTATACCGTAATCAAGCTATACACTTACCATTGATCAGTGCATAGTTTTGGGATAAACCTCGTAGAGAAATAAGCATTAATTTCAGCTATAACTTCAGTTTGGCCACTTATCTTTCATTCAGGTAAATGAGACAACATTAACTGGTTATAATTGAGACAAGCAAGAAAAGAGAAGAAAAAGGAGCCATTAGAGGCTATGAAGGATGAAGTTATTAGACTGGAGACGCTCTCAGTTTGCACACATTCTTTGCCAATATCTTGACAAACATTCTCTAGAAGTATCCTATGATGCTGAATAATATACAAAATTTTTAACATCGGGCAGTAATGTGATCACAGTTTAAACCTTTCCGAGGGCGCGTATTAACCACCGCACTATCGAGTTCCTGTTCTGCTATCACCCATTTTGTGATAAAGGTAATTATCATGTTAGCGGAGAGCATACATCCTCGATGACTGAATGATTACTATCTCAAGATTTTGGTGAGATAACTGGAAGCTTTATTGATGAAATGGCAAACGAGAGGTAACTCAATACCAAAGCATGGACACTGAACTAAGTTAACTATGCTGTTTACATAGCAACTATGATCACGATTAGAATAAATCTAGTTTTTGGAACAAATAGTGAAATCAGAGCAGTGGCCTCGTTGTGGAGTGGTAGCACTCACCTTTTATAAGTGTAAAACGCTGGTTTAATTCCCGCTCGAGGTTTCAAAGTTTTGTACACCACTCAACATTATTGGAAATACAATTGTGACTTCACACCGCTGCGAATAAAGCGGTTTAAGTCGTTCAGTACTTTTTCCATAAGCGGAGACTAGTTTACTACAATGTTCACTCTATGGTAGGTAACGTTTTATTGATTTCGCCTTTTCAGGACATGAAGAACAAGTTGAAGAGCAGTCTAGTTGGACAAATTGTTTTGTTGCCCCAAAAGAAGAATCTTGACCTACGTTCCAACAGCATGATAAGTAGCTTCTAACTTGTGGATATCTAGAATTCATTCAAAAAGTCTCGAGAGTTCTACAACACATTGTTTTTGATGTGCCCATATACAACATATGGACACTAAAAAGCCCTCTTTACAGCGTGAGTCTGAAAATTTATGTGTAGACTGTGTTCTCGTCCATATATATTCACTTACTACCTGATAGAAAACATGTTAAAGAAAGAATGAAAGCAGATAAAGCAATCTACACTTTTTTGTCTCCTTACGACTACTTTGAGCCTCAGCACATCTATGTGTCTCGCGCACAACGCCGTCCATTACCGTAATTTTCAATGGCAACTGTGAGGCCTACTTGTTAATCTAAAATCGTCTTCATCTGGAATGCAGACGTCTAACGTTAGTCACATACTGTTTGAATGATGGTGCTTGCATTCTTTTAAAGTCCACTCAACCAGTCTTTTGTCCATCTACCATCTGTTCTTTTAGTATGTAATCGCTTCACCTAGATAGGTTTCGAAGATCTACGCAGCACAAACCGTCTAAAGGTTGCGAGTGCCGGCTAGATTTTGGAAGGCATCATTGAAGCGCCTTGTGCCTTGAGCGCAGATTACCCACGTAGTTGATGGATTAGCACACGTCTTTGTTGTATAATAGAGTTCCGATAGACGGAGAGTGGATATCAAAATGAAGGAAGAATTAGGCACAAGAAGGGGAAAACCATGCGCCATATTCTGGCCTTTCAATATTAACCAGAAAACGGACCACAAACACGGCGCTCACTGTTTCAATAATATCTCCTTTATTTCAAGTACTTCCAGTGGCATGTTATGCAGCAGAAGCGGGGGTGATTACTTCAGCCACGTCATTAAGCCTGTGCACCACCAACAGAACACGTGAACAAACTTCTTGATATTTGATCGGCTTCCACAGCGTCAATACCGTTCGAGAAGCTCAGATCTTCGATGGCTACCCCATCCTCGGGGTCCAGAATACATACATCAATAGCGAAGCCCATCCAGGCTTGTCACATAATAAGAAGAACAGATGATAGAAGGATGAAAAGAGTACTCAACTCTCCAAGAATCCAAGCACCTTCAAAATAATGTTTGAGCGTATTTGTAGCTAACGTCAGACACCTGTTTCCATCAGCGTTTAAGATTTCGATATGGGACTGAAGTACATAATGTTCAAAACAAACTACAAGCATGAGCAATTCCGCGAGCGATAAACGAATGTAAGTGAATCTAGACCTAAGCGCAAGTTCAATTCTATGTTAAGGCCAAAGCCCGAGCCAAAGTCTGTGCTTAACTCAAAGCTTTAAACTGGAAACGTCTTGAGGAATGATCACTAGCATAATGTAGAATGCTAGGCTTCGTGTGATTGTCACTTGGAATTTTCTGATGTCGCCACAAATTGAGTCTCAAAGTTATGTAACTGAACCTTTTTATAACAACTTTAACGAAAAAGAGAAAGAGGACAATAACAGGAAAAGTACAGACTACCAACGATACGATAAGAAAATAACGATACCAATAAGCAGAGACAAAATCATAAGTAATAAACTACATTGAAGTAAGAGTATAGGTCTACAATAGACTGATGAAGTAATATGAAGAACAAGTAGCACACCGTGCACAGCAATAACGGTACATGGGATTGACATACTAAACACAAGGCATCCTGTTACACACAAAACAAAAGAATAGTTGCAGATTCTAAATACGGCAGTAAGGAAATTACACTGAAGCAGCCGTTATCTACGACAAAGACAAATACACTAAGTACACTACAACACGATCTGAATGATTTTTGATATCTCTACATCTTACTGACGTAAGAAGAGGGGTTCGACAAGGCGATACAATATCGCCAAAACTATTCACTGCCACCCTACAAAACGTCATGCGAACATTAGAATGGGACGAAATGGGAGTGAAAATTGACGGTCGACAATTAAACCATCTTCGCTTTGCTGACGATATCGTTCTCATAACACCAAACATCAGCCAAGCGGAACGAATGTTGACTGATTTCGATAACGCCTGTGGAAAGATCGGTCTTCAACTGAATCTAACGAAAACAATGTTCATGAGGAACGGATGGGTTTCTAATGCCCCATTCACGCTCAACGGAACGACAATTTCCGAATGCTCCAGTTACATCTATCTAGGTCGTGAAATCAACATGATGAACGACCTAGCCCCAGAGTTGAGCAGGAGGAAACGAGCGGCTTGCGGAACGTTTAAGAGCATCGAAGATGTAGTGAAGAGGACAAAGAACATCCGACTCCGTGCCCACCTTTTCGACTCGACAATTATCCCTGCCCTAACGTATGCAGCAGAAACCTGGTCGCTACGTAAGCAGGATGAAAGATCACTTGCCGTTATCGAACGCGCAGTCGAAAGGTCGATGCCAGGAGTACCTCGTATTTCGCAAATGAGACAAAGGATCCGAACTTCCGACCTACGTCAACGATCGAAAATCAGAGACGCCGTTCTACACGCCAGGATATCGCAAATAAGGTGGGCCGGACACGTGATGCGCTTCAACGACAACCGATGGACGAGAGCCGTTACCGACTGGATTCCTCGGGACGTCAAGCGCTCTAAAGGAAGACCACTGACCCGTTGGTCCGATTTCTTCACGAAAGCGATGGAAGAAAGATATGATGCTCAGCGAATTCCTAGAGCAACGAGGACCCACTGGGCTACTCTTGCACGCGATAGGGAAAAATGGAAGAGTTGCTGGTACCCGCTCGAGTCACTCGACGATCAACGGGACGACAGGTGATACAGGTGATACATCTTACTTAACTTTTTGTGCACTCCCCACATATGCTTCTTATTTTACTTGGTAGTGGATGCAAATGAAATGAAACTGGAAGTAAAGGGAAATTACTTTACATAGAGTGGATCAGGTTTGTTGATACATCAAACATTCGCGATTATTTATCGGTTAAGCTTTGATTTGCCGTTTCGAACGAGTGCATTCACCGCTTCGGAAATCCCTGAGTTGTGAAACATATCACTCATTTATTTCACGTGCTTCTTCACCATCGTGCTGTACTCCTCCTTCGGACATTCGGATGCTCTTAGGCTGTCAAAGAAAGAATACGGGTATGTTTTTAAAGCTCTCAAGCACATTGATAGTCGAAACTAATAAAAAAACACAACATCACGATTACAAAGCCCTTGCACTATAGGTGCTTTCCTCCAATATTCTGCTTAGAAAAAAAAGTACCTGAATTTCTCTTTTCCAAAGTGAGCGCATAAATATTCTGCGCATTTCCGTTTCCTTATGATGACGTATAGGCTGCCTACGCCCTCTCTAGTATTTTCAGCACTTGAAGATGTTTCTAAATGACAAAGTACCATGAAACCATCTGGAACTATTCTAAATAAGCACATCAGGAAAATATATGACTGCATATGACAAACTTGGTCATAGCCAATATGTTTCGCCATAAAGTACTGTCGCATGTCCCTCTCCTTAGCGAAAATTATTTCACAAAGAAGGAAAAGATTAGTAGCTGAATGTTTCGAATGAAGTTACAAATATGTTTGATCCAATAAAATATTTGCTAAGTGCAATTAAAGCATAAGTGTACAAAGATGTTGGGAAAGGAGACTCTAATTTACATAAAAAAACAATTCATCTTTGTTGGCCGTTTACCTTTTCAATTCCCATTAGAGCTTCAGCTCTCTCTGCATCTCGCTCATCATTTTCAAATGCTTGTCCCTTAATTCGTTTGTACTTCAATGAATGCTTAGATTTCTCAATCTGTTTTTTTTATAAATGCAAACAAGATTTTCGTATCCTCAGTTTCAATGGAGAAGAGTGATGAAAGTAGAAGAAATCCACTTAAATGTTGTACAGATCCAATGATTTGGTCCTTTTCTGTTATCACTCTTTTTGAAGGAAGCTCTTTTGCTGAACAAAAACTTCTTCTAGACTTTTGCTAGTCAACAAAGGCTTAAATCTCGTGGAATCCAAAAATGTGCTTGGCCTTCCTACAGCGTGGTATGATATTAAAATGGTGTTAAGAAATTATGTTTCACACGCACCGTGCTCTTCCATTATTATCGTCCCTACATTTCGCTGAGCTAACCTCTTCCACTGAACTGTTACTAACCATCATAAAGCGTATATCTTGAAAATTTCGAAAGTACACGGCATTACAGTGCTGTAGAGGCGAAAATAAACTTGTGTTTCATAAGCGCCGCTCAACGTCGCGCTTAGGTTCACAGGACAAAGTTTCTCCTTGGACTGTTGACAGTTATTTGATAGCGTGAATCTCAAAAGTCTCATATTTGTATTGGTAGAAATTTTCTCAGCTTCGTATTACGTTCAACCTCAAGAGATTTTCTCTCCCATATATCTTCCTATCTATGGATCTCGCAGCTACTTTTTCTTAGTGTACCATGTATAGTGCCACGAAGCCGCTGCTGATGGCAGTCGTACTATGTCTTTTCCTTACGATTATACAAAGCCGTGTGATCTCATATGACTCATGCAAAAAATCATTCATCTTCTTTACCAAAGTACTGAAAGAACAACAAGAGTTTTGTTTCGGTGACACTGACTCGCACAGAGGAATGAACTTTCTTTGTCAACGATCAAAAGTATACTAATGTTGCCCGAACCAACAAGTCTCACAGTAACATATTTCTACAGGTAACATTTGTGGCAAGACTTTCAGCGTCTCAACACCTATCATGAACACTCAACTTTTCCATTTTATATGGACAAGGATAAGAGTTAGCATGTGATTTTTCTCAACGATGATTTGGACAGTTTAATATGAATTGTCGAGCACGGCATATTACTAACACATTCTGTACTCTTTTAAACCGCACATTTCTTCCACAGCCGTATTTGGAAAGATTATTGAAGTGATAAACATGTTAAAAGAGAGCGCTAATGAAGTTTGGAAGGACATAGCTGAAGATAATTGACCGATTTCACGTACCATGGCGATACCGTCACTATCTACAGATTCCCTGCAGTTTGAGTAATCGTTGTTGGTGATATACGTGAAATTTTCAGGAAGATCACATCTCTGAGTATCGGAAAGAACCTTGACAGGAAATGATTCCTTTCCTAGCGATAGGTCTCTGTAAGAAAACAAGAACACTTATTACTTTGATTCGTCATCACCAGAAAATAAGTAAATGATAAATGTGTAATAAGACGCTTTCGGATAGTGTTGGATTGAAAAGATAGTAAACTTATGCAGAAACATAGCTGGAAGTTTTAGTTACAAAAATTCATAACAGATGTTTGTTGGACTTTTTCTTATCTTCAAGAAGTGGGCCCTCCAATAAAAGCGCAAGTATCACATTGAAGCGAAATTACTGGCCCATTGATTTATGGCAGCTAACACTAGCTGAGCCCAGTTTTACCACAAACCTAGCATGTTGGGTTGAAAATCATGTCATCCTTGGCATGAAGTCTGGTTAGTTGCTAGGCATATATACATAAAAATTCTACATAGTGAAAATCACTTTCAACTGGACGTTGTGAATAGAAAAAACTCAAAATTTCTGAAAACTAACGGCGACAAAAGATTTCGGCCCAAGGAGCCAGCTCGGGAAGGATCGTAAACGAATTCTTCGAAGCCTGCAGTATGACAGGCAGTGTTCACTCGATCACAACTGCCAAACTATGATTCAGTAAAATCTTGAGCATGCGTTCCAGACGCCACTCACTGCAAAGGTATCAGTGATACCAAATCTAAGTAGACTAGAATCTGACATTATTAAAAATACTTACAATTGTTTCTCATTAGCTCGTTCATTCTTTAGTTGAACGGAGGAAGTGGAACGTCGCTCCGATTGCGATACAGCATAGTGGCTGCGCATGTCTATAAGATAGAGTAATACTTCTTAGCTCATTCGCGACGGCGGCCATTTTCGGTCAGTGAGCGATATGGACGGCAATGAAAAGCGGCCAGAGGCGCTAGCGTTTCAACGATGATCTAATAGCTTCGTGATGAAGTTTAGATTTATGCTGCCACTGAAGGGAGTTTTATTGTCACTGAACGATGGCATATCTCTGAAGGCACTTCAGCGAACTTTTTTCTAGTAGAATTAATATCGAGGCTTTCTAAAACCTCACATTCTTCGTCGGGAAAGCAACATTCTTATGGAGGGGACAATTCCCATCGATTACTTCGTGTTTTACGCTAATTTATTCATGCTTATTCATATATCAATCTTATTTGTCCTTAATTTCTTAAGTCAACATCAACTTGCCTCTTTACATTGCTGCTCATCAAAAGTAATCAAATAATCAGTTAGATGCCCAATGATAAAGAGTGATGTGGAGAACATTTACGTGAGTTTGGATTCCAATCCGCAGTTCACCCTATCCAGGGGCGCGTGCTGAACGCCGGATACGATGAAATGTGGGTTGAAATCCTATCTCACGCAGATATTTTTGTACATTACTTTTTATCACTGGGTACATTATAAGATCTTACCGCCACTAAAGGCGGTTAAGTAAAAAGCATTATTAAATAATTAGTTTATAATATGGAACACTGTTACATAAATGTTACATGTTTGGTATTTTCCCATTATGCACGGCATCGAAAGTCATTACAGTGATTGAAAAATATGAAACAATGACTAGTTTGTCAAAAATGATATAGCATATACGCGTGGAGCTATTACATCGACAACCTCAATAATTTTTGGATTATAAGTATACTTTAGCAGCTGTAATCTCTGCTGAATTAAAGGAGAAACTTTGAACTATGGACAACAATTCTAAGCCTATGCACTGATTCTGCGTGCTTCACATATTTCATTACAGTTGAATGTCCTCTTGGGGGTACCGTGGCGAAGTTATGATGCTCGTCGCGGCTATGATCTGACTACTGCCTGCTTCTCGGTGCAGTATTTGGGAACGTTGCGAAATCCCATCCACACGGCCATTCACTTACTCAAATCGAGCAAAAACTGCACGTTGAGTGTGAAACTTAATTTTATTTTCGCTGCTACAGCGTAATAAAAAGGCAATTTTAGGAAAAAAGCGTAATATTGGAATCAACGACTTTAAGGCATCGAACGATTCGTCTGAAATTTAAGGTAACGGACGATAAGTCTGAGAAGAATTCAAGAAAGTTTTAGTCTTAGAAACGGTGAAAAATAGATTGAGACAACTGAGTTGTAAAATGCGAGTTTCAAAAGTAATGAGTAGTTTGTTCCAGTTAATGTTGTTGTACTGTTTTGGGTAGAATATAGGAAATGCCACGATGAAATTAGAGTTATTTGCGAAATTTCATCAAAAGCTGAGAGCAATGTTTTCGTCAGACGACCCACATTAAAAAAATGTAGCGTGTGATACAGTTACTTGGTCTCCAGATGAATGAAATAAATTATTGTTATGTCTTATTGACAATTCTATTAATAAAAATAATTGCCCAAGATTTCTCATGCTTAATGTTGGAAAGATCACTATTAATGAGTGAATAGCGGAAGTGTCAACAGGTTTACTTGGCTTTCACGAATTCAACGAAGGTTATCGAAGTGTTGATTAACAAAGACACACAAAAATGAGAAATTAATGGCTCTCACTTGAGTCACTCGACCAACCATGAACGATACGAAGTAATTTTCAAAAGAACTCACCGGGCTGTCATTAACGGAGAATGCTGTCCGGAGTCGTAGAATTTCGTGTTGAGCCGGCCACGAGCTCAACCTCGCCGTACCTCACATGATGGGGACTTAAATTGGCTTATGTGAATTCAAACGATGTAATAGGAAGAAAACAAAGTGACGCTACAGTGAAAACTTACTATATCAATGCTTTGGGGAAGTTTTGTAGCGTGGGGCAATTTGTGTCAGCTTGTGAAGCTCGGCGTCATCCGATCATCCTCTGCGCGGGACGGCAAGCAAATGACGCAGGCTGATCAGGACACGGTTTTGGAAGTGAAGTAATTTTGCACCATTTCTTTAGTGTACTGACGTAATTTTGCTCCATTTCTTTATTGAACTGACGTAACTTTGCACCACTTCTTTATAATGCTGCGTGGTATGTCCATAAATATTTTATTCCTTTTGGATGCTTCTCTCTGGTCTCACATAGCTTTCTTTACGACCACATTACTACAAGGTAAGCAATACCTGTCTTAAATCCCGAAAGAAATGATCAACAGCAACTCAGCTTTGTGATGTGTTGAGCAGCAAGGGAGGCAAAATAAAGTCATGCTCATCCTTCAAGTCTCTTTACGACAACATCCTCTCTTTTCTGCCTTTTCAAAAGCAATGTTTGTGTGATTGAAATTATTTCATTGCAGCCTGTGGTGGAGGTTCAGTGGTTTTTGCTGTGTGGCCCTGGATTTGTCTCAGGCAGTGACTCGATCGACATCTGAATATGGTTAGAATGTCCTTAGCGGTGCACTGACATTTGTGCTGCATGCGTCAACTTCCGGGTTGCGGCGACTTTTGCCTTTGGAGTGGCTGGTTGCACTTCCAAGTTGCTACGGGCTGAACTTTAGTCTGTGTGACCGTGTCTTCTGCCAACAAGTCTCTTGTACCGACAAGGGCACAAAGTTTAAATCCTTTATATGGGTTATGCAAAACAATGGCGTTGTACCAAACAATGTGGTGAACCCAAACAACGAAGTGGTACCTCCAAACAACCTATAATATACATACATTACCGAATAAAATCAATAAGAACAATATATATACGATTGCGACATTTCGTTATGTGAACATATGTCAGTGAATGCAATGTTTCGTCTTGTGACGATAATATAAATAAGTGAATGTGATTGATGAGATGTATCGTCGTTGACGATACCATGGATGTTGTTATTGACGGAACATGACTAGGCGGCGGAGCCCGTTTGGGATTGCTATGTTCGCCCCCAAGTAGAAGCACCAGCGGCGGGATCCAGTGGGTGACTATATAGTGTTAGCAGTGGGGTCGCTACTGATTATATATGGGCAGAATCCCTTAATCGCGGTGGTGGGCCGAGCATAGCCGAAGTGAGTTTGCTCCGCCCACGTTAGTGATATGTTCGGCTCACAAATCTATTGAGTTCATCTGACAATTGTATGAACTCAACCTTATGACAGCAGTTACATGATAACGAGACTATGTGGAGAGAGCAATAATGAGTCGATAATAAACTGAGGTGAGGTGGTCCGGGTGAGGTCAGACGACCGTTCGGATGATGGCCGTCGATCGAGCTGCCTGTTGAGATTGGTGGCAGGTGGGTGCCGCCCTCGCCATTCGGACCATTTTCTATCTAAGGTCCTCGAACCTCTGCGGTATCACTTGCTCTCTAAGGTCGTGGACCATCTGCGTTACCTAAATTATCATGTAATTCCCGAAAAGATAGCAGAACTTTCTTGGGAGGTTTGCTATATAGCCCTCTTAATGACAGATTTGGGTTATTTACAGAGTTGATAAATAGTGCGTTTGATATATTATTATGTTAGAGTCGCTAATCAAAATTGCTCTTAACATTATGAGAAGTTCCCTCATTCATTAGATTTTCACAAATTCCGTATTCCGTAATTCACTCTGTGAGCTTTATACAAGCATGCTGTAAGTTATCAAGCTAAGTCCGTATATTAACCATTTGGGTACGACAGGGACACTCCACCATCCCGCCTCGCCGCCTATCACCAATTCCCACTTCGAACTCCAAGTGGTCGCCGCGTGCGGCAAGTCGGCTTTGGCAGCGTTCCCTTGTTGTACCCAGAGGGTTAAGCTGAAAGCACTGACCTCAGCCACATTGAACGTATAGTGCTGGTTATTTTTGAAATCTTATTTACTTTAATTTTTTCACGAATGGAATGAGGTAATGTGGTCGTGCCAAATGCAGTCACACATGGGGGCCATGAACGTGATGTGCAAAAAAGATTGCCGAGTACTGAGTTAATTTTTGGAAAGTTGTCAATTAGTTTTCAACAAATTTTTTCGAAAGATCAAAGCGCCTATAATCAAGATCAACCATGGGTAGATGAACTTCAACGAATACGGTTGATCACTTAGAAGATGCTTTATTATCAATATTAGTGCCTCTATACACACGTATTTGCATATTACATACATAATATACGTATTTTCACAGAATCTGATGAGGACCCTGAGCTTTTCGTAAGGTTGTTGGTAATTATTCGAAATCCCAAATCTTGGGGAGCTCCTGCACGTGACAAAGGCCTTCCTTACAGAGAGGTAACATTCAAAATGAAATTGTATTTCACACGCACCGCATGTTGTCATACGAATTCTTGATATTTATTTGAGAATTTCATTTTCGGTTCGTATACGATATATTTTATTTTTTATAGTTTTATTTTTTATATTAAATCGGAAATTCTAATATACAAAATATGTGATGGACTTTATGGGATTCTAATGATGACGACTTTTGAACCCAAAAACCCCTTTTTTTGAGATTTGCCAATTTGTGACCTGAATTTTGCAATTTTAATTGCTAATTTTCAAAAACTGGAGAGAACGGTCGGGAAGACTCTGGAGGATGAGTCGTTCTCAGGCCGTCCGCAGGAGGGTCAACTGATCATTCACGCCATAAGAGCAGTTGAGGTGCACAACACGGCCGTTCGGCAATTCTACAACTTATTAACGAGTCTAAAACGTTTTTGATCGCTTTTATGTAAGGGAGAAATTTTTAAGAAAATGAGTGAACGAAAAGGCATCGCGCATTTGACCGAGGCTGCAAGGCCATAACACGTGCATTGCATTGCATAAGCGCCCATAACAGACCACTTACATGACTCAAAATAACTTTCAAGCATGTGACTTTAAGATTTTTATGAAATAGTTAGAAACTGTGTTGATGAAATAAAACAAACGAGAGGTAACATGATGCCACATTCGTAAACACTGATCTGACATTAAGTGTTCTATTTGCAAAGCGCCTATGATCGCGACTGGCGTAAATTCCAGTTTTAAAGGAAAAGTGATACCAGCATAGTTGTAGCACTTGCCCCAGTAAGAGTGAAATGCAAGTTAGATTATTTTTCGTGATCCACGATCTTAAATATATTGTTCGGCATATATTGGCCTGGGGAAAAAGTTCCTCAACACCCACTGAAAACTAATTTATACCTAATCAATCAAAAACAGCAGTAGTTTTAAACAATAAAGACCATCTTTATTCACCTGCAAGCATCCTGATCTGCTCGAATAGGGCCATTCTTCGGGCTGTGAATCAAAAACTTCCGACGTGATTCTCCAAACTGATCAAATGTGTGGAGTCGGCATCCTCACAGGAAGTGTTCCATCGAGCGAGAAAAGACGATAATCGAACAGTGCAGCATCTTGAGTGTAGGCATGGTGCGACAAGACCTCGACTCTCTACAATTCATCAAGCTTTTCCTTTGCCATCTCTGTGGTGTGAGGTTTGGTATTGTCTTGCTAAGAAGAGCGCGCTTTTGATGAATCAATGTCGAGTACTTATCCTTCAACGCTCCGTAGATTCGTTTGTACTGCTTTGCCACAGTCACATGACTCACAGTCCCATCGTCTTCGGCACCACAAATCTCCTTAGCAGCACCTCTTGTCGAGAGCTGTCGCTTCCAACAGTAGTGTATCAAAACTCGAATCTCAATTTTGCCCGTCCATTTGACATCTTTTAGCACTTTAGCACTTCATTTGATGCGTCATAGCAATGTTTTTTTTCACTGTGAGGATCCCAATACTTCTAGCATTCAATTCGTTTTCCGTCTTCTTCTTGAACAGGGTCGAATACTGGTTGAGCGAGTCTCCTTGCAATCTCGTGAATTTCTGTGGCATTACATAGGACGCTGTGGTTGATTGCCGGAGAAAAGTGGGGTGGAGCTAGGCTCCACGTGCGACACGACCAACATCACAACCACTCGGCCACGGCGTCCTCATTTGATATCCGAAGAGTAAATTAAAATTTGATGCGTATAACTAGCGCTGCTGTGGTTTTATATGGAAATATTTTTGAGATATTCTCACGGATTCACAATAGTCGATAGTGTGTGAAACAAACATGAAATGGGTTTTTCGAGGGGGTGAAAGGAATTTTTTTTTTTGATGACATCATGCCACTGATAAAAGCGGTTGAAGAAAGAATTCTTGACTATACCCCCAAGTATTGTTCTGATTTCTAGAACCCTTCAGCATGTAAATCAAATAGTTCGATGTTGATCAATTTACCAATCACTTATTCTATGATAGTCATGAGCATCGTGTAAATAAGTGTTGTTTGGCGCATTTTTCATAAGCACACACTACGCTACTGCAATGTTCACTCCATGATAGCTAACGTTTTGGTGATTCCGCCTCCTTGAGGAGACAAAGCTGGGTTGAAGCGCAGTCTAATCAGTCGATTTATCTTGTTACAATCAAAAGAAAAACCCGACCTACATTCCAACTGCATAAGAAGTAGCTTCTGACATGTGGATGTCTGGAATTTATTCAAAATTCCTCGAGAGTTCTACGAGCTATTGTTTTTAATGAACCCATCCAAACATTTTGGATACTAAGTTTTCTACTTTCTAGCGTTAGTCTTGAAATTTATATGTAGACAGTGTTCCACAATTTCAGCAGGTTCACAGACATATTAAAGACGGGCGAAATAGACTTGCATATATAATTTTCGAAACAATCCACCATCATGAACGACAAACTGCGCGAGCGAGAAGCGATTGTTTGTGAACCCAGGTCTAGGAACAGGTTCAGTTCTGTGCTAAGGCTAACGAGTGAGCCAAAGTCTGAGCTTGAGTCAGAGTTTCAAACTAGGGACACCCTCAGGATTAATCATTACCACAATGTATAATGCTTGGCTTTGAACGATTTGGTCACGTGAAATTTTTTGTTGTGGCAACAGAACGAGTCTCAAACCTGTGTTTTGAGCCTTTATATAAGAAACTTTGAGCAACAAGAGCAACACGAAATATCAAGAAATGCATAGAGTATGAATTATAATGTGAAGCAAAAAGCGAAGATAAAATCATGAGTAATAAACTACATTGAAGTAAGAGTATAGGTCTACAATAGACTGATGAAGTAATATGAAGAACAAGTACCACACCGTGCACAGCAATAACGGTGCATGAGATTGGCATACTAAACACAAGGCATCCTGATACACACAAAACAAAAGAATGATTGGATTTTCTAAATGTGGTAGTAAGGGAATTCCACTGAGATAGTCGTTAACTGCAACAAAGACAAACACACTAAACACACTACAAAATGATCTGAATAAATTTTAATGTCTTCACATTTTACTTAAATTCCCGCGCTTTCATATGCTTTCTTAATTCATTTGGTAGTGGAAGCAAACAATATTAAATGGGAAGTGAAGGAAGGACTTTGCACGTAGTAAATTAGGCTTTTGACACATCACATATTCGTGATCAAATACCGGCTAAGTCTGTGATTTGCTTTTCGGACGAGTGCATTCATCGGATCTCGAAGCTATGAAACATATCACTCATTCAATTGGCATTGCTTCTTCACTGTCGTGCCTACTCCTCCTTAATTTGTTGGTTTCTTCTTTGATTGTCTCGCTCGAGCACTGCCATTTGGATATTTGGATGCTTTTCGGCTGTCAAAGAAAGATACGGGTATGTTTCCAATGTTCTTAAGTGCTTTTATAGCCGAAATTTGTAAGAGCACTAATAAAGTTCTGAAGAACGTAGTTGAAGATTAGTGACCGACTTTAACCTACCACAGCTATGGCTCCATTATGACTAAGTTCTCTAGACTTTGATAACTCATTTGGAGATGTATAATTCTCCTGGACGATCACGATTCTGTGCATCCGAATACAGCTGCACTGGAATAATTCGTATCCCTGCGACAGATCACTGTAAGAAAAGTGGTAATACGTAGAACTCTTAATATGCTATCACTGGCAAGAAAAATTATGGTCGTAGTGTAATAAGAAGCTCATGCATACAGACGAAATTTAAGAGCTAGTTAAGTCATGCAGAATGAAAGCAATGATTTTCAAGTTTCAGAACTACCTGGAACAGAGTGTTTGTTGGATTTTTCGTCATGTTCGAAAAAATAGCCTTTATCAGTGAAGCGGCGGCGAGATTTTATAATGAAGTTCAAACTACCCTGACCCCACCAGATGTGATGGTATTTAAAATCTTAGCCGAGCCCAATGTATTAGCTGACGAAACGCTAAGTGCATGTTGTAGTTTGAAAAATCATACCATACTGAGGCAATCGGATGACTCGTTGAGTTTTTCAGCTTGTATAATATAAAATAATTCTGCTTATTAAAACATCAGCTTTCAATTGGACGCTTTTTGAGCAGAAAAAAACTCATATTATTCTAAAAACATAACGAGCGCACAAAAGATTGCAGCCTCCTGGAGGAACTCGTTGGGAGATTATAAAGGAAATTCTTTGAAGGCGCCAGTATCAGTGTGTAGCATTCAATAGGATCATACACCTGCCATCGACC